>JAZKJV010005515.1:0-197864 GCA_037367405.1 Ottelia alismoides | reverse complement strand
TTCGTGGTTAATTAATTACAAAGGGTTAGTTGTTAAATTTAATTAATGCTATTCAATTGTTTAAGCTAAAATGATAATAAAGACCAATTAAGATGATAAATCAGAGAATTATCACATATATAGAAAATATTGTAAAGTTATGAGTTATGTATCAAGTATATATACAACATCTATGTCACTCCATACACTTAGCTTGTGTTATGTTCTCATGACACATAGAGAAATGAAGACATAACCCATACTAAGCATAAGATAGTGCAAATAATGAAAGAATAGGAGTCGATTGCCCTGAAACTCAGGTTATGATCAACCAGAGCATAAGAGAAGTGAAAATTATTGTGATTGATGGCAAGACACGAATAAAATAGAAGTGATAATACACAACGGGGAACCGACCCCCTATACTTAAGATTTATTTTCCTATGCACACGAAAGAGATCAAGGCTAAGGACTAATGTGGGACTAAGAGAATGTAAAAAATAAAGTGCGAAAATGGGAAGCTGTAACAGTTGGATTAATTGAATCTTCTAAAAGATGAAAATAAGGCTGCAAGGCCTTCATACCTGATGAAATGAAGTCCCAAACAAAATCAAGAATCGCATAGATATGAATTCTCTTCCACAAAGGATAGTTTCTCTAATGGTTTTGCATAGCGCTCATGTAGGTGCCCCTGTGCTAAACATGATCGAGCATCAGGTGACAACTCTGATATCTCAATAATTCCACTGTCATACACATCTCTCACAGATAAGGTCATTTTCATTGCTTCTCAAATTTCTTGGAAAAAGTTTCAACTGAGCGTTGAATAACCGCACCTTTTGTCCAGGGACAAAGATCTTCTACCTAGTGTGCCCATCATGTCACCTCTTGATCTTGTATTTATAAGTCACATTACTTTCATATGCTCATTTTGGATCTTAGCAAGCTCATTAAGACCTGCATCTCTTTTCTATTTGCTCAGCTGATTATTCATTTTCTTGATAGCCCATTTTAATGTATGAATTAATTCCATGAGCAGATGACATGATTTCTCATAACCCATTGTGAGATGTTCAATAAGCTCAAAGAACTTGGTCCGGAATAGAGAGCAATCAGTGACCTAAATGAAGGTATTTTTTACTTTTTCAAAAAAACAAAAACAAAAACGAGCCCTATAAAATTTTCCAAGCATTTCACAATTCAATTGAAAAATGGAGCATTTCATGTTTGAGCCAAAAAATTTCTTCTAAATTCATGCACAATATGTCGAAAAATTATAGGAAAATGACATCATAATGAATTTGTAACTAATAGAAAAATCCTACAATGCTTCTCAACTTTTAAAATTCATAGATAATTTAGTATAACTCCAATCAGTCCACAATAACTTAAAGAAAGTCCCAAAGCGTATAATATTTAATTCTATAACTTTAAAAAGCTTGTATTGAGTTTTTTTCATAATAATGTCTAAAACTTGTCTTCTGAAGGATCGGTTGGATTAATACTTTAATAAGTACATAACATGTAATATTAGTACCTTCATCCCAAAATATTTAACTTATTTAGATTCCAACATAAGGTCATATAGAGAGGTGATATGCTTCCACTGATAAGGACCATGGCTTAACTTGCAACATGGGAGATCCTAAAGACAATATTCATAGATGGACTTATCCTTCATATAATGAAGGGGGAACTTTTTCGCTATTGTTATACTAATTTATGGTGGGATATTCTTCATAGGGGAGTCTGAAAATTGGAGAAGTACTGTGTAAAATGTTTGTAAGCTTCAAAAAAAGGTGCTTTATGGGAAAAGAGCCATAAGAATGAAGCTCATCATTGGAAGAAGCTCAACTTGTCATCACCTTCCCATAATCGATGACAAATAGGGATGAAAACGAATGTGAATATATTCGTATCCGATCTGCTATCGTATTCGTTTTATACATATTCTGACATCCGCATTCGTATTCGTTTTAAAATGGATGTGGATATGGATTCACTTTGACATTCGCTAATATTCACATTTGTATTTGTATATTCGTTTTCGCACATAAGTATAGTTATAGATTTATTTATAATTGTGCATAATAAAATGTTATGATTGCATTCACCATTGTTGATATAATTGTTATGAAATTACTATATCTAGTATATCTATTTTATGTATAAACTACACTAAACATGTATGTTTTAGTTAATCTACTAAAAATTTCTATTATTATTTATATTCGATTCGTATTCGTTTTTAAGGATATGGTAACACATTTTTCACATCCGTCAATATTCGTATCCGCATTCGTATTCATATTTTAAAATGGATAAGGACATGATTATACCTACATTCGTATCCGTATCCGACCATTTTCATCCCCAATGACAAATGATGGTGGAAGAATAAATTAAACTTCCCAATTATAGTCATTGTTGGATCTAATATATAGATTTCATAATTGAAGGGGTGGATAATGTAGATATCTTATGTTGGGGGAGAAAAGAATGAGCCATTGGTTTCCTCTCAAATTCCTTTATAATTCAACTAATATACATTAATTTTATAAGTAATATCTCCATCAATTTCTCCTTTTCACTTAAAATAAAGCCCAAATATTCAATAAGTGTCATTCTTCAAATATAATATATCTAAGATTTTCTTCTGTCACATCTCTAACTTCCTCACAAGCCTACCGATATCCCAAAGTAGGGTGAATAGTAGGAATGCAAACATATGGATGCTGATACGAGGATAAGTGTAACCATATCCTTATTCTTTTTAAAATATGGATACCGATATGGAAAAGATATCTTATGAATATTGTAAATCGTAAACCGCATCCTTAAATATGGATACAGATACAGAAATACATTATCATAATTCATATATGAATATTTACAAATGGATACGAATTATCCTTTTTACTTTTATTATGGACGAGTTGACTAGTCACATTCAAAATGAGATACCTTAGTGTATTTTGTTCACAGATGATATTGTGTCGACCGATGAGACAAGAGGAGTAAATGAGAAGCTGAAGGTTTGGAGACATGCCTTAGATACTAAAGGATTTCGTATAAGTAAGGTTAGGACTAAATATATGGAGGGAACATTTGATTGAAACAACAACGAAGGACTCGGGGTGAAGATCAGAGACAATAACATTCAGAAGAAAGATTCTATTAAATACTTGGGATCTATTTTGCAACATGATGGGAAAATTGATGGAGATATCACTCATAAAATAAATGCAGGCTGGCTAAAGTGAAGTGGAGCCTCTATTGTTCTTTGTGATAAGAAAATCCCTTTGAAAGTCAACGGAAAGTATTACAAATATGTCATGATACATGCTATGCTTCATGGATCAGAATGTTGTCATGTGAACCATAAATATGTGCAGAGTAGCAGAAATGAAAATGCTAAGGTGGACGTGTGGTCATATACAAAGAGATCGGATTTGAAATGATGCAATCAGAAGAAAAGTTAATGTAGCTCCGATAAGGATAAGATGAGAGAAAATCACTTAAGATGGTTTGACCATTTGCAAATGAGGCCAGTTGATGCATCAGTTATAAGATGCGAGATTTGGGATGTCGAGCTGGGAAAGGTCTAAGAAATGTTGGAACGAGACTATCTGAAGGGATCTTAATTATTTGGATTTAACCCCGAGAATGACCCAAAATAGATCTAAATGAAGGCAAAAAATCCATATAACAACTCTACTTAATTGTGGGACAAGGCTTTGTCGTTGTGGGTACGAATTATCCTGTAGATAATATACTTTCCCTAATGCTTCAATTCAATATAATTATTTTTAAAGTTTTAATTATAGTTAATTCAATAAAAATTATATAACTACAATACAATAAAATACAAAAATAAAATAAAGTAATATATTAAACTAAACAACTTCGTAATAACTAGATCAATAACATAAGATATATATTTGCTTAAGTACCAGAAAAGGCCCCACCTGAGCCTTTATTCTTAATTAAGGACCTCATTTTTACATGCTATAAAAATTGAATTAAACTTTCAACTTTATGCTTTAACATTGAATGCAGAAGCTTGTATTTGAGATAAAAATAGGATTTTTATTAGTTGTGCCCCTTTGAGATATTGCAATTTCAGTTATGCCCCTCCTTTTATAGGAATATCAGTTGTGCCCCTGACTTCTTGCTGTTCTATCACTTGTGCCCCTCCGTTACTTTAACCATCAATGAGTTGAACTTAACCACTGTTTAATCAAACCATGGTATAGTTAAGAGGTGCATCTGAAAAAAAAGCCCACATGACCCTTTCCTCCCTCCTCCTCACCCTCCAACCCTTCCTCCTCCTCCGACCACCACCTCCTCCATCCCCTTCTCTTCCGTTGTTCACCATCAACAACAACATTTCAACGATGAGGCCGCGGGTTCTCGACGATGAGCACCCTCCTTTATCCCCTTCCCCTTTGGGTTCTTGACAACTACAATAGAGGGGAGGAGCTCGGAGCGGGAGGGAGGCGCAATGCGAAGGAGGGCGGAAGGGGAGGCGGTAGATGAAAGGAGGGGGCGGGGGGGGGGGGGGGGGGGGCGGGAGTGGGATGGAGGTGTGGGGCAGAAGAGGGCGGAGGGGAGGCGTGGGGGGAGGACCTCAGGGCGAAGGAGGGCGGATCTCGGGGTAGGAGGGAGGCGGGGTAGAGGGAGAGGAGCTGAGTAGAGGGAGAGAGCGGGGCCGAGGAGTTGGGTGAAGAGGGAGGAGCAGGGCGGAGAGGGTAGAGCTGGGCAGAGGGAGAGGAGCGGGGCAAAGGAGCAGGGCAGAGGGGGAGGAGCAGGGCGGAGGGGAAGGAGCTGGGTGAATGGAGAGAGCAGGGCGAAGGAGTTGGGCGGAGAGGGAGGAGCAGGGCAAAGGGATGGAGCTAGGCAGAGGGAGAGGAGGCGGCGGAGGAGATGGGAAGAGGGGGAGGATCAGGGTAGAGGGGGAGTCGCTGGGCAGAGTAGGAGGAGCTGGGAGGAGGGAGAGGAGCGGGGCAGACGAGCGGGGGTGGAGGGGGATGAGCTGGGCGGAGGGGAGGAAGATAAAGGGGGAGGAGGAGGAAAAGAATGGGAAGGAGGAAGGGGATGCCTTTTCGTTCCTTTGTTTTAAATCTATTTCCAGTTGTATCCTCAAAGTTAACATCCGTTTGCGTGGGGATGGATGACAACTAACCTAAGGGGCACAAGTGATAAAACGACAAGAAGTTGGGGAACAACTGATATTCCCAAAAAGGGATGAGCATTACTGATATTGGAATATCTCAGAGGGACACAACTGATAAAAACCCAAAAAATAAGACCATACTCTTTGTTACGTTTTAAAAACGATGCCCTAATTTTTGAAGTATAATTGGGACCAATTTTGTAATATACTCTATTTTTTTCTTCATGCATTTGAACATATTGTATTACATGTAACCCTATAATATATTTATAATTTTATTTATATACATATTGATATATGTTTGTGATACACACATATTGGTAATACAGATATCCGTATATGCATCAGTCAGAAAAATTGGTAACTATAACTATATCTATATCCCAAAAAGATTGAAAATGGTATCCACATCCATATCCGAAAAAAAGTCATATCCGTATTCGTATCCATACCCATATAGGATTAAATAAAAAAAATACATATACATATCCACTTAAAAAAGGATACGATGACAGTCGGATACATATACATTCCTATCCAATTGCATCCCTAAGCGCAGTCATAATTTGAATTAAACATATCGAGATTTTAAGCCAACATGTTTAGGGCAAGGACCAGGGATAGGTCATCAATGGACCAACAATAAATCTAATGAATCTGCAACGTGCTAACTCGAAATGCACAATTAGTAGGTTCTAACTCTAACATTGAAAAACAAATCTAAGTTTATATTTACAAATGTGCATGTTAATTTTTTATGGGTAAATTACATATTGGGTCCTCATCTATAGGTCCAATCCTAATACGGGTCCCAACAAGAACGAAGCCAAGATGGTATTTAGGAGGGGTCACAAATATCAATATAAAAATGTATTCATCTAATGAAATTAACTGACATATTGAATATCTACAACACGAATATAAAATATTATTGTATGCTTTCTGGAATTATAAAAATAATTGTGCTCTTTAAAGAATTACCTTGTTAGAGTTGTCCTCGACGAGATTTCATATTTTGAAATCGTTAATTAATTTCTTCATTGCTAAAATCATATATGTATTGACAGCTAAACTCATATATTTTAATACAAACTTAACAAAATGTAAATTTTCTGTACAATTATGATATATATTTCATACATTCTAAAAAATGTACAGGTCAATTGGGCAATTTAATTGGGAATAGAAGATGGATATTTCATATCCTATCAATATAGACTCTAGACATTTCATTATTAAAAAGATCTGAATGTGTCCAAAGTACAAAATAATGATTCACTATTTGTTAATTCAATATTTTCTTCATTTGTACTAATATGTCTCTAGTAAAATTAGAAAAAAATGTATGAATTGCTGGATATCTTATAAAAAAGAATATAGATGTATTTTAAATTTGATAAGGGAATTTTACACCTATAATCCTGAGTAATTTTGTAATTACAATCATAACCCTGCATAATCGTGAATTACGCCCAGGACACCGAATACGTGTGCCGTTTTACATCCATACCCTCTGCTAGTTTTATTCGTTAACTCAACCAGAGGAATAAGTTAATCTAACCATTCCACAATCCAACGGCTCAAAATTAACACGAAGAAAAAAATAAAAAAAATATCCATTTCCCCCTTCCTCCTCCAGCCCCACGCATCCCCCTCCCCTTCTCCACCCCTGACGCCCCCGCGGACCACCTCCCCCGGCCCCTTCCTCTTCCCCTCGCGCGAGAAGTCCCCTCCAACATCCGCCCCCTTCCTCCTCCCGATGACCATCAAGCTCCCCGACGGTCCTCCGCGAGCGCCACCATGACCCCCCCGCCACCCCTCCCCCTTCCTCCCCCGCCGCCTCCGCCAATTCCTCCTGTTCCCACAAAGCCCGCCAGCTCTCCTTCATCATCCGCCTCCACCGACGCCGCGTGCGAAGGACACGGTGTCCCCGGTGTCTAGGCGCTTCTCTTTGACAAAATGCATGGGGCTGTGGACCGTCTCTTCATATATTGGAAGCGCAGGCCGGAGCTGCCTATTGATCACCGGACGCGCCTACCCCTCCCTCCTTGCAGCCCCATGATGTGCTTCAGATGCAGTAGTAGTAAGTGTTGCTCGCAGTACATGGACATGGGATTCAAACAACCAGCAGCAGCCGCGTTCTACCCCCTCAGTCTCCTCCCGTCTCCCTCCTCCTCCACCTCCTCCTCCCTACCCGCTGGACCCCCGACGAGCCCCGGTGGGCTCCTGTCCACTTCTACCCTCCATGATCGAGAAGGAGCACATGTTTGACAAGGTGGTGACTCCCAATGATGTGGGCAAGCTCAAATGCCTCGTCATCCCCAAGCAGCACGCCGAGCGGTACTTCCCGTTAGACGCATCGACGAACGAGAAGGGTCTCCTGCTCAACTTCGAGGATCGTGACAGCAAGCCCTGGCGCTTCCGCTACTCCTACTGGAACAACAGCCAGAGCTACGTGATTTAATTGGAAGTAGGATACGTTTTAATTGGAAGTGGAGGGACAACTACTAAATCCATAAAAGTTCTTCCAGGAGATCCTCGCTCACTCCAACGGCTGGCACGGACAGACCTTAGAAGCCTCGACGGCCTCCCGCCCACGCCCGCGACGAGTTCCGCGGCCTCACCCAACGCGCATACGCCCGTTGGCTCGAGGTCCGTGCCAAGTGCCTGACGTGCGATCTGCTGGGCAACGGTACTGGAGGAGCCTGCGGCGGCCTCGGCAACATGGAGAGCAGGCTCGTCACGTTGCACCTCTGCTTTTCATCCTTCCCTTCCAGCACCACGCGGAGGAGCCACAGGAGGGTCGCCTCGCTGCACCTATCGTCGATCCGCTCAGGTGGGTCGTCGGAGCACACGCGGCGGAGGACCTCATGCACACTGGAAGGGTTGTCAGGCCGAGCTGCGAGAGTTCTTTTTAATAAAAATAATCTGTGATATCTTTTCTTAGATTTTTTTTAGCAATGGCATGCTTTATAAATGTGATGTTATTTTAAGGGCAAAATTGTCAACAGGTAACATTTCCCCGTAGAGTAGAGTTAACCGAGAATATAGATGATAACTAACACAGGGTTATATAATGTAAGAGCTAAGTATTATTCGAGGTCTTGGGTGTAATTCACGATTATGCGGGGTTATGATTGTAATTACAAAATTACTCAGGGTTATGAGTGTAAAAAACCCATTGGATAATTTCCATATGTAATCAATTCAAAATTCTAACTTCATCTATGATAATTCTAAACAATAAATTTATACAATATATCTAATTCAATCAAGTTTGTTACATCAAAATTTATTTTCAACATTAGACATTTGATTAAAATCAGAAATTCAATGATAGTAGAAAAATTATGTAATAGAAAATACACGTCCTTCGAATTTGAATTAATAGCAACAAAAATTTGTCCAGTTTGATCTTTGACTATCAATGAAGTTAAGGGAGGGACGCTGGAGAGATAACAAGAGAGAGATAGTTGAGAGAAAAAAATACCTTAGAGAGGGAGTCTGCAAGAGAGAGAGAGAGAGGGGGGGAGAGAAAGTGGGTTTAAGAGAGAAACATGAATTTTAATTTTACAAGAGAGAGAAAGAGTGAAGGAGATAATTAGGGATGCTATGTTTGGATGGGGGGGGGAGTGCAAGAGGAAAGAATTGGAAAGGGGAGTACGTGAGGGAGTTATGGGAAGAGGGAGAAGTGAGGATGCTATATTGGAGTGAGATTTTTTCAATTATATATGGAAGGTATTATTTTTTTCAAAAATTGACGGGGGCATTTGCCCTTCCTTGCCCCCCTCTCCACCTGTCCTCGGGACCAAATCTTTCAAATGTAACAAAATGGATTCTGACTCCATTGCTATAAACGGTACCGTTAGAAAAAAGAGAGGGATGGACTAAATTGCTCATTTCCAAGAATGAGCACTTCCAAGAATACAACGTATGAAATGGGCACTTCAGTCCATTTCTCTCTCTTTTCTAACGACAACGTTTATAGAAATGGAGTCGGAACCCATTTTGTTACATTTGAAAGATTGAGATCCATATTGAGATTGGGACTATAAATAACGACCCAACATGTAATTTACCCTTATATATATATATATATATATATATATATATATCAAGTTTTTCCCAATAGGGTCAAATTGGGTAACATGACATGTATCCATAGCGCACTCACTTTATACACACTTTATTTAGTATAAAAGGAGGGTAAAGTACAAAAAAGGGGCTGATCTTTACATCAATTTCCAAATTAGGGAGTGATTCTTAGTTTCTAACAAATAGGGGACCGAAGTTTAACTTAACGTTTCAATCCCCCAACACCGTCAATGGGTGGCTCAACTCATGCCTGTAGTTGACGAAATTACCCTTGATGAAGAGCACCATCCAACCTCTTCTCCTTCCCCTCGCTATGGACGACGAAGATGGGCCTCTGGGCTTCCACCACGACAACGTGCTCGACCCTTCGGTGCATGCATACCAGCCTGCCCCCTACCACCTTCGCGGCCTCCCACCCAAAAACGCAAAGGAAAGATTGAAAAGTAGAAGCACGAGGAGAAGAAGGCAGAAGGAGCAACACGACCCCTTCTTCTCCTTGAAAAAGGTCCACACCTCTCGATTTACCTCCGCTTTCCTCCGATATTTTTCATCATATCTCGAGTTTGGTCGGTATCAAACATTGGATTCGTCCTAAAACTCCATGCAACAGGATTTTGCAAGCAAAATTGAGCGCTTCTTGGGGTGGATCCACTGTTATTAGCGGCTCTACAATGTGCCAACTGGAGGTTGTGAAATTGGTTGGTCTCTGTGGTGATAGATGTGGTAAGGCTTCCAATGGAGGAGCCAAGAGAGTCGCAGGGAGAGCAGCCAACCAAGACATGTGTGGGACGTGCTCCACCGTCTCTTCGATCCGCTCCGACGTGCTTGGATCGGCAATACACTTTTAGATCATATGCAGTCCTCTGGTAAGTTGCCGTGATTTTTATTTGCTGGAGGGTAGGGGTAGTAAATTTGGGTGAGAGACGACGGAGGAGGTAGGGGCCGAGGTCGTATTCCTGCACTGAAGGGTCGAGCACGTTGCCGCCGTCCATAGCGAGGGGAAGGAGAAGAGGCCGGAGGGTGCTCTTCACTATGGGTAATTTCGTCAACTATAATCATAAGTTGAACCACCCATTGATGACGTTGGGGACTAGAATGTCAAGTTAAACTTTGGTTCTTTATTTGTTACAAACTAAAGATCAGTCCCTAATTTGGGAATCAATGTAAAGATCCGTTTCTTTTTTGTAATTTACCCTATAAAGTATCTTCGTTCTATTTAGTAAAAAAGAGTAACATCTCTTGTCCTGTCAATTTTAAATATGCAATCTATAAAGAAAATTGGCCAAGACAACTTTCACTGTCCATCTCTTTCTGTTCATCCATAATCAAGGTATAGAACTAAGTATTGAAGCCTTAATTATTGATTCAGACTGCTAGTAATAGTCCTTCTCCAAGTTATCACTTAGTTATGCATGTCTTTTATCACGTTCATCTATAAAATAGACACCTCTTTCTTTCATAGAATCATCCACATGATGATTTTTCTTAGTAAAATGTCTTACCTTTTAAATCTTTCAAATCAATAAAAAAAGCGTGAAGGCTCTTTTTCTTATTTGTCAACTTTCATCAAACATCTAAAGAGACGTTTCGCCTCACTTGCAAACCTACTAAGCTAAGCGTTAAATCGGTTCTTAGAATTTGTGGAAAGTTATCATAACTTCTTCTCAATTTCCCTCTCTTATAATTTTATAACAGAACTCATCAATTTAAAACTTCTATAGTTTACACAATTTCATATGTTTTCGTTGTTCTTATACGAGGGCATCACATTGTATTGTATCAACTATCTGTAGTTTCTCGATTCGTCAAACAATATTGAATAACTTTGCGATCCAAGCAATAATTTACTCTTGTATCTTGCAAGCATTCACCAGAATGTCATTCTATACCACATTTCTCATATTTCGTCATTTTAAAGCTTCTTTCTTTGCATCTCTTTGAATTAAACCAGAATGAGGCCTTGCTCGTTTGGAGAAAAGCACCGGAATAAGAGATCAATTCCCCGCCCAACGTGATTCCCAAAAGTACGAGCTATTCCCATCTACATCCCCTTATTCTTATCTTTATTCCACCTCATTCTCATTATTCCTATCTTTCCAAACAAACAGAGAATATACCTTATGCTCTTTATTCCATATACTTATTATTGCTTATTCTCGAACCAAAAAGTGTGAATTAGATGTTAAAAGGAAAAAACTTCGTACATCATAATTTTATAATTCACTAGCCTTTAAAATCTCGCCTTTGCCCTACATATTTCAAAAGTTGTTCCCCACGAGCATATAGTTTGTTTGGATTTCTATTACTTCAATATTATTATCAAACATAAGTGTTAAACCATCTACTATACATAATTTTTGCTTCAAACTTTTCATTTTAAGTTACCGATTTATCCGAGTTTAACTCCCATTTGAATAAATTACCACAATTTCTACTGTTCACGGATTGATGCTGTGAATAGCACCTTTTCTTCATAATAATTGTTGCGAATCACGAATGCAGAACCCACACAAACGATCAGACAAGCAAGCACGAAGAGCGGATTTACAATGTTGACTCGTAACTGGGCTGCATCCTTGAATGACAGCAACCGGTTTTCACTGTGAACAAAAAACATATAAAGTATAGACAAAAACCAAACCCCAGAGAAGTTTATATACTACTCATGTATAGACGGATCCCTAATACAAACAGATCCATATACCAGAATAGAAATAGAATTATCAATAAAAAAATTGCCAAGGATGCTATCCGTCCCCTAACAATAAGACCCCTGTCTTGTCAGAGTATTGTGGGACAGGAGTGGATGCATACGACGGCCAAATCTAGAAAGACAAATGGTTAGGATTTTAGACATATCAACAATAATATTGCCAACCATCTTCAAATAAAAGAAATCAAAGGTGAAGAACATATTCTAATAATATTTATAATATATAAACAACATGACATCCTATTTCATCACCATTCTTACCAATCCTTTAAAAGTGGTTACTCCAGCTCAACCCGCCACTGCTAGAAAAACACATTAACAATATCAAAGAGGCGCTACAAAACACGTTTGGATTAGAAGACCCTATTCGTTTGGAGAATAAACACCAGAATAAGAGATCAATTCTCTGCCCGGCACGATTTCCAAGAGTACAACTATTCCCATCCGCATCTCATTATTCCACCTTTATCCCTATCTTTATTCCATCTTACCTACCCTTATTCCTATCCTTCCAACCAAACAGAGAATAGGCGATTATTCTCCTTATTCCCGAACCGAACACCCCATAAAAGTTGATTTTTTCCACATTTGGATTAGTTGTGCATCCGTTTGTTTTTCTCTCGAGTCTAGAAACCATTTTTCAAAAATTTCCTTCTCCCATTGCCTACAGTTCCAAATGCTGCTTAGGAAGAGCAGTCCTTTGTCCCCTATCAAAATAGCAGCCTGCACTTCGTTTGCCCGTTTCATAATTCACCATTCTACAAGAAATAAATCGTATTGCCGTTGCCTATCATTTGTATAAGATTTTGTCTCAAAAATAGGGTTGCACATTGGATCAGATTGGCTTGAACCTGATCCAATTAATTAGTACTAACCCCAACCTGTGTAACATGTACCTCAGTAACTACACGAAGTCCTCTCAGTAAGAAAGCAGAAGAATAGGAACTGCCAAAAACAACCCCAAGGATCAAAATATACATATCGCAAGCCATTTGCATATCCGTAGTTGAAAATCGATACGGGCTACAACTCTGCTCATTAGAACTGTCATCGTCACGAATGTCGTGGAACTAAAAGCACCATCAACCAATCTGGTGTCTCATACCTCAGCCGAACATGTCCCTTCGAGCATTATCACGACCATGAGGACACAGTTCCGTCAAGATGGCATGCGGTGTCACTTCCCGAATGAAAGAAACACCAACACCAAGCTCAAGTGTGAGGACCACCACCACCAACACGATGATATCGTTTCGTTCATAACTCAAATGCCATGCATCTAGCTCGCATCCTAGGTGATCCGTCACAACGTCTGTCCAAAGAAGAGCAACAACAAGTCAACAACATGATCCATAAATCCAACCAATCTAATCAAATAATAAAGGGTAAATTACAAAAAGGACTCTAACTATGCATCGATTTCCAATTAGAAGCTTCATTTTTTAAATGTTACAAAAATGGGCCTGAACTTATTTTTTTTGTCTGAAATACATGCCTCCCTAAACTTCCACGACCCTTTTATGCCGACGTTAAACCCTAAAGTTGAAAGTTCAAGTCCCTCTTAGTTACACTTGGAAAATGAGACCTCTAATTGGGAATCGATACATACTTGCAGTTCTTTTTATTTGTATTTCACCTAAAATAAACATATAAGAGCATATTCACATTAGATCTTATTCCATGTATCCCTTTATATGGATATGATAACTTTTTTTGTCTTTATTTTAAATAAATACATATAATTATATAAGCACGTTAATATACCCGTTTCACAAAGGGTTCTAATATTTGCCATTTGCCTTCAATTCATATTTGAATTTTTATTTTATCAAAACTTATTTTTCGTATTTGCAACAAAGATGCATAGTTTCTTATTCAGAGTGAACTAAAGAGGCAATATCCGAGTTAACGAAATTATTAGTGTTCCATCATACAAATGCCTCAACCTAATAGAAAAAAAGAACTTATTCAGTGGACTTAGATTGGATATAGGTAACCAAAATCAAAATTAATAATTCTCTGATAGTGCATGCGACTATCGCGACCTCCTGAAAAATAAAAAAGTTAAAAATACTACACCTTTTTTGCATGACAATCCCAACATTTCATCCATTTTGTTCCCCAAGAGTATTCCATCTGAGATTCAAATAGCACAGGTTTGAACACAGGATTTCAAACATGGGAAAACTATATGTAATAGGATTTCAGGTAAGATATGGGGTTTGATTGTAGCTTGATCAAGGTTGCAAAAGTCGGTAGTCGATACTCGGTCGGTTGTGTCACTGATTAAGGATTAATCGGCAGTCGGACGACTAATCGGATTTAGTCGGACTTTAGTCGGCTTTGAATTTTATTATTATTTTGAATATATAACTCATTTTCATACATATATTTACATAGATTTTATACATTTTTATACTATCATAATAAAATAAAAAGTAATTGAATTTAAATAAAACACTGCACATATTATAATAAGTTTGCTTATAAAAAAACAAAACATATAAGAATATGGTATCTCCAAGCAAAAACTTGGTCGACTAGTGTACTTAGTCAGAATTAGTCGGTACTCGGTCGGCCACCCCACTGACTAGACTAGTCGGACCTACTAGTCGGATTAGTCAGACGACTTTTACAACCTTGAGCTTGATGATGAAAAGATCTCAACCCTAACAAAGTTCCAAGGGAATTCCAGATAATGATACTGACCTGGAGTTATTTTTATTAACACCTCTCAAAAATCTTGTACAGCTTCTCCAAGGAGGCGACCTGCAGCACCACCAATGAAAGAACCTCGATTAATGGTGGGAAAAAATGCAAATAAAAATCAGCAGAATATAGGAATATTAGCAAATAGAGTCCGGCTAATTCCTCTGCACACTTCAGTAGACAAAACATTCTAGGAATATCCAGAGACAATCAAGGAAGTGATGTGATTAGACAGTTGGATGTTGCGGCAGTAGAAAGCAGATCAACACGCACAAAAAACCACGACACAATATTTTATGAAGTCCACTCTCAACTGGGCTGTCCTTGGTGGTGGATCTTTATCTAATATGGGAGTAATACAATGATGAATGGTATCCCTAACCCTAAGGGGTTTTATATAGCACCTATATAGAAATCCCCCCAAACAGACGAATTCACTAATCCTGGTTCTAATAAGACACGTAAATTAAATGCTGTTTCACGACGGCAGGCTTCGCCAGCCAGCAATGCGGGGAAGGTCACATAATGCTCTACAAATTATGGGGCAAAACAAATGGGTTAAGATTCAAGGCAACCAAAAAAAGGACTAATGCAGTCAACACCAAAAGTAGGGAGAAGACTTTGGGTCTAACATTTTCACAGAACATGATCATCCCGTGCATCATTCAAGAGGCAGCTTCGACTAAAATACATAGCAATCCTCCAAAATCAATTTCGTTGTAGGACACCTCTTGGAACATTTACCCCTTTGGTGCCGCAATATATTACTCTTTTTTTCAAGATGTTAAAAATCAAGCAATGATAGAGACAGCTGTTGAAAAAAATGAAAAGGAGCATAAAACACATGATACCTGCACAAACGTCCCGTTGGTGGCCATTGACGTTGGTGGGTTGAGAAAAAGCCTCAAGGATGGAAATAAAACGTGCTGAATAGTCCATTCTCTCTGAGCCCATGCAGTCTCTGCTTCTGAGAGCAAGTTCTGGTCAATTTCGCCCTCTTCTTGGAAGCCACTTTCTGAATACCACGAGAAAAAGTGGAGCTAACCGTCTTTTCAAATCACTAATATCTAATATCAGATATAACTGTCAACAGTGGAACTTTAAAGGATAACAGAAGAATGACTACAAAAAACAATCGAAAAGTAAAATAAGCATGCACGGCGTGTTGTGTGTATATACCTGTCTCTCGTTGCTGTCAAGGTTATTGCCTCGGACAATTAGGCAATACGAGATGGATGTAGAGGCAACGGGGGGTGGTTAATAGGCTAGCACAGGCTAATGTGTGTTGCAACTAATTTACTCTTTCTCATATATAATTGTATTATGTGGAAAAATAATGTGATAAAATGAGATGATTTCGTTTAATGGGTAGGATTTCTTACATAGGTGAAACCTTAAATCCATAATCACACAAAAGGAAAGTACAGTCAACATGAACACTAAATATAAAGCTCAAAAAGAGACAAATGCATATTGTTTAAATATAGAAAAAGTCAAGACTCTATTAAGTTGGAGCATGTCCATCGACTATGCCCAACTTGGGAAGTTACCAATGATATACACTTTGTTAGAGTATTTGGGGCATGCGTCACTTATGTAATAGGTGGGTAAATGGATCCCTCCAAGATCCATTTACCCCACCACTGAGTTTAGTCCCATACCGCCTAGTGGTGGGACTTGGAGGCCCTGTGGAAGCTATATAAGGAGCCCCAGGCCTCCTGTAACAGATGAGAAAGTTCAATAGAATATCCGCCCCTTAGAGGGCTTCTCCCGTGGTTTCATCCCGCTCCTCACGGAGTAGGGTTCTACGTAAAATCCCATTCTTCTTTATTATTTGTTTATCTTTTTCCATGTTACGCTTCCGCTTCCGATTTTCTAACATGGTATCAGAGCGGGTTCGATTCTCGAGGATTTCATGTTTTTTTTTTCGAGATTCGAGTTGTTCTTGAAGAAGATTATTTATATTCATATTTTGTTCGAGAGATTTTATTTTAGGGTTCTTAGAAACCCTAGATGATGTTTCTGTTTGCAAAATCTGGTCGTTTTATATGGCGCTCTGAAGAAGCTCCAAATCTCGCGCACCTTCCAGCGCCTCGAGCGGCGCATCGACCGTGTGCGTGCGAGCAGAACAACCCCAGACGCATCTGCCCCTACTCCAGATCTATGCGCGCGCACGACTCCAGATCTCTGTCACGCATCGGCAGCACCACAACACCACATGAGGGTTTTCTTTTATTTTCGTTTGTAATATATTCGAGATTCGTTTTATGTTGAAGATCGGTGGTTCGTGCTCGTGATTCTTGTTATACGGCTGGATTTATGTTATAGGGTTTCATTTTTGAAACCCTAATTTCTGCCGTCAAAGCTCTCATCTTCCAGGCCCCTGCCGTTGACGCGAAGCTGAAGGGCCAGCCGTGATCGACGCATCTCCAAGGGGGCGGTTTGCCCTAAGACCGCAAAGCCCTAGGCACGAACGCACCTCTCCAGGCGGCGCCCCCATGCGCGCAGACCCAGGCGCGAGATGTCCAGGCGGTGCTCCATGTCTCTCCAGCGAGACCCATTGCAACATCGACAAGCATCGGACTGTACGGAAGCCATCGCGCCATCACGACGCAACCCCGCATGCCCCATCTCCAAGCACATCGGTGCACCGTAAATCTCCAGGGAGCGCTACTCGCGCAGGCAGTGCCGCAACCTCCTGGCGAGACCTCCATGCGCGCGACCTCCTCCAACTCCAGCAGCGGCGGTGCACGAGCCCAGGCGCGCGAAGCCCGCGCGATGACATCCTCCTCGCCGCGCGGTTCCCAGGCGCGGCCCCAGGCCGCGCGACTCCAGATCGACGACCTCCTCCTGGCGGAGCAGCGATCGAAGCCCTATCCCCCATGCCAGGCTCCAGGCGCCCGTGCGCACGCCTCCAGCCGCGCCCAGGCGGCATCTCGCGCATCCCCAACCCGCCTCTTTGTTTGAGGTCCCCAGGCGGAGACCTCCCCTCTTCTTCGGCGGCGCAGATCGACGCAGGCGACGGGTCAAATCCCCAAAGGGGGTGGCGGCGGCACCATGAGACCCCCAGGATCGCGTGTTTGATTAGGGTTAAATAATGGCCCCGTCATTATTAAAAAAAATCCAACTATGTCCAGAAAAATAAAGGAGAGAAGGGCCCTGTTCGGCCGTAGAGGAGTTTTTTGTGAAGGCCCACGTGGTCTGAGAAAAAAAAGGGGTCATATGAAATTAAAAAAAAAGAAGAAAAAAGGGGAAGAGGCGCGTACATTTGAAAGAAAAAAGCCGTACGCATAGTAAAAAAATATTGAAAGAGGCACGTACAAAGAAAAGCCGTACGAATTTAAAAAAAATGTAGTTCAAAAAAAAAATATTAGAGAAGGAAGCCGAGAAAAAAAAATCATTATCGGCTAAGTGATGTTTTATTCATCCCCATGTTTATGTATTTTTTTATCTTCTCCCAACGCGGTCATACAATGTCATTCCGACCAGTATGTGAGAAAGGGGGAGTATACGTAGAGTCACAGGTCTTGTTCCAAGATTCAGATGTCAGATTTTCCAGACCGGTCAGATGTTCAGACTCTACAAATCTCAGATTCAGACTCGACAATGACGCATGCCAATCATTTATCATTCTTGTTGGTCGGCCAGAGCTTTCATGTGAGCCATAGGGACTCCAGAGCAGAGGACTATTCCCTATGCCATTAAGGGAAAGGGTTTTCATGTGGTATCATAGGGACTCCACAGTAGAGTACCATTCTCTGAGCCAGATAGACACTCCAGCCCTGTTCGTCCTCCTCACATGCACGCCATGAGAAGCAACGTCCTCGACTGCAGCAGTTGTGCGCGTTGGGTTGATATTGTCTGTAGTGTCATGTATTGTGAGTTGAGTTTCTGTCCGTTTGTCCAAGCTGAGCATTGCATGCTCCAGCTTGAGGGGGAGTGTTAGAGTATTTGGGGCATGCGTCACTTATGTAATAGGTGGGTAAATGGATCCCTCCAAGATCCATTTACCCCACCACTGAGTTTAGTCCCATACCGCCTAGTGGTGGGACTTGGAGGCCCTGTGGAAGCTATATAAGGAGCCCCAGGCCTCCTGTAACAGATGAGAAAGTTCAATAGAATATCCGCCCCTTAGAGGGCTTCTCCCGTGGTTTCATCCCGCTCCTCACGGAGTAGGATTCTACGTAAAATCCCGTTCTTCTTTATTATTTGTTTATCTTTTTCCATGTTACGCTTCCGCTTCCGATTTTCTAACATGGTATCAGAGCTGGTTCGATTCTCGAGGATTTCATGTTTTTTTTTCGAGATTCGAGTTGTTCTTGAAGAAGAAGATTATTTATATTCATATTTTGTCCGAGAGATTTTATTTTAGGGTTCTTAGAAACCCTAGATGATGTTTCTGTTTGCAAAATCTGGTCGTTTTATATGGCGCTCTGAAGAAGCTCCAAATCTCGCGCACCTTCCAGCGCCTAGAGCGGCGCATCGACCGTGTGCGTGCGAGCAGAACAACCCCAGACGCATCTGCCCCTACTCCAGATCTATGCGCGCGCACGACTCCAGATCTCTGTCACGCATCGGCAGCACCATAACACCACATGAGGGTTTTCTTTTATTTTCGTTTGTAATATATTCGAGATTCGTTTTATGTTGAAGATATGTGGTTCGTGCTCGTGATTCTTGTTATACGGCTAGATTTATGTTATAGGGTTTCATTTTTGAAACCCTAATTTCTGCCGTCAAAGCTCTCATCTTCCAGGCCCCTGCCGTTGACGCGAAGCTGAAGGGCCAGCCGTGATCGACGCATCTCCAAGGGGGCGGTTTGCCCTAAAGACCGCAAAGCCCTAGGCACGAACGCACCTCTCCAGGCGGCGCCCCCATGCGCGCAGACCCAGGCGCGAGATGTCCAGGCGGTGCTCCATGTCTCTCCAGCGAGACCCATTGCAACATCGACAAGCATCAGACTGTACGGAAGCCATCGCGCCATCACGACGCAACCCCGCAGGCCCCATCTCCAAGCACATCGGTGCACCGTAAATCTCCAGGGAGCGCTACTCGCGCAGGCAGTGCCGCAACCTCCTGGCGAGACCTCCATGCGCGCGACCTCCTCCAACTCCAGCAGCGGCGGTGCACGAGCCCAGGCGCGCGAAGCCCGCGCGATGACGTCCTCCTCGCCGCGCGGTTCCCAGGCGCGGCCCCAGGCCGCGCGACTCCAGATCGACGACCTCCTCCTGGCGGAGCAGCGATCGAAGCCCTATCCCCCATGCCAGGCTCCAGGCGCCCGTGCGCACGCCTCCAGCCGCGCCCAGGCGGCATCTCGCGCATCCCCAACCCGCCTCTTTGTTTGAGGTCCCCAGGCGGAGACCTCCCCTCTTCTTCGGCGGCGCAGATCGACGCAGGCGACGGATCAAATCCCCAAAGGGGGTGGCGGCGGCACCATGAGACCCCCAGGGTCGCGTGTTTGATTAGGGTTAAATAATGGCCCCGTCATTATTAAAAAAAATCCAACTATGTCCAGAAAAATAAAGGAGAGAAGGGCCCTGTTCGGCCGTAGAGGAGTTTTTTGTGAAGGCCCACGTGGTCTGAGAAAAAAAAGGGGTCATATGAAATTAAAAAAAAAGAAGAAAAAAGGGGAAGAGGCGCGTACATTTGAAAGAAAAAAGCCGTACGCATAGTAAAAAAAAATATTGAAAGAGGCACGTACAAAGAAAAGCCGTACGAATTTAAAAAAAATGTGGTTCAAAAAAAAATATTAGAGAAGAAAGCCGAGAAAAAAAATCATTATCGGCTAAGTGATGTTTTATTCATCCCCATGTTTATGTATTTTTTTTATCTTCTCCCAACGTGGTCATACAATGTCATTCCGACCAGTATGGGAGAAAGGGGGAGTATACGTAGAGTCACAGGTCTTGTTCCAAGATTCAGATGTCAGATTTTCCAGACCGGTCAGACGTTCAGACTCTACAAATCTCAGATTCAGACTCGACAATGACGCATGCCAATCATTTATCATTCTTGTTGGTCGGCCAGAGCTTTCATGTGAGCCATAGGGACTCCAGAGCAGAGGACTATTCCCTATGCCATTAAGGGAAAGGGTTTTCATGTGGTATCATAGGGACTCCACAGTAGAGTACCATTCTCTGAGCCAGATAGACACTCCAGCCCTGTTCGTCCTCCTCACATGCACGCCATGAGAAGCAACGTCCTCGACTGCAGCAGTTGTGCGCGTTGGGTTGATATTGTCTGTAGTGTCATGTATTGTGAGTTGAGTTTCTGTCTGTTTGTCCAAGCTGAGCATTGCATGCTCCAGCTTGAGGGGGAGTGTTAGAGTATTTGGGGCATGCGTCACTTATGTAATAGGTGGGTAAATGGATCCCTCCAAGATCCATTTACCCCACCACTGAGTTTAGTCCCATACCGCCTAGTGGTGGGACTTGGAGGCCCTGTGGAAGCTATATAAGGAGCCCCAGGCCTCCTGTAACAGATGAGAAAGTTCAATAGAATATCCGCCCCTTAGAGGGCTTCTCCCGTGGTTTCATCCCGCTCCTCACGGAGTAGGGTTCTACGTAAAATCCCGTTCTTCTTTATTATTTGTTTATCTTTTTCCATGTTACGCTTCCGCTTCCGATTTTCTAACACACTTCTTCGGAAGAACTTTGGTGAAAATATCTGCAAGCTGTAGCTTGTTGAAAGAATTATATATCTATGTACCATTTGGTCTTTTTATTTTTCTATGTTCTATCTTATGTAATTTACCCATAGGGTTTTCTCTATATAAGAGACCCTAGGGTTCTCTGGAATAAACACAATTCTCATTTCCTCTAACATGGTATCAGAGCCTAGGGTTTAGGCTCTCCACCCGCCGCCCCCCCTCTCTCGAGCTCGCCGTCGCCCCCCCTCTCTCGAGCTCGCCGCCGCCGCCAAAGACCTCGAGCTTCTCGGCCCCAGCCCCGCTGCCCACCAGCTCCTCTCAGCCCCAGCCCCGCCGCCCACCAGCCCTTCTCGGGCCCAGTCCAGGGCTCCCCCGCCGCCCACCAGCCCTCCCGGGGTGCCCCCGGGTGCCGCCCAGCCCTCCTGGCTGCCGCCCAGCACTCCTGCACCCGGCCCCGGCCTCCTCTATTCACCGCCGGCAGTGACCTAGCCGGCATCCCCTCCCCGGCGATCCTCTTCGTAGCCGTGTTCGTCATCTCCTATATGGATTTGGGTACGTAAGTCTACATACGCACTCGAATCCTATGCAGTCGGTGTAGACATCTATTTTGTCTGTCTACAAATCCTAGTTCTTTCTCTGCGGCGATATGTCAGAATCAAAGGTTGATATGCCATCCGTAGGCGCTTTCAAAGGTCCTGCGCTAATCGTCAAGATGGATGGATCGAACTATGAGCTCTGGGCGATGCAGTTCATGAGTCTCATGAAGTCCAATGGTAAGAAGCATATTCTTACCGAAGACGAACCGACAGAGAAGACAGGGATCTATGCCTCTTGGGAGGCTGATGACTCGTATGCCAAAGTCTGGCTCTCAGGAACTTTATCGATGGAGATTGCGAATGATGTTCTCCATCAGCCCACCGCCAAAGCGATGTAGGAAATCCTCGCCGCGACATATTCCCACGTCCGAAATGAAACCAAGATGCTACAACTTCAACATGACATATTCACTATGAAGCAGAATGGGCGACCTCTTCATTCCTTGTATACATCCCTGAGAGGGATGTTCGAGAAACTATACATCACTATTCCTCTGACGACCACGCCCGAGCAGCAGAAGACATTCCGTAATGCTACCATGGTAGGCGTCCTTCTTGCGGCCCTTGATCCAGACTATGATGCGGCCAGATCACAGATCCTTGCAGATGCTACCATTCCTCCTATGGAGGAGGTTTATCGGAGGCTTAGTCGCATCTCAGTTCCCTCCAGCTCGTCTACGCCACCTCCTTCTGCGATGGCTGCTTCCAGAGGACGAGGTGGCTCCTCTTTTCATTCCGTGGCCGTGGCCGTGGAAATGGAGGTCGTGGTGGTAGATCTCGTCCACCTTGCAGTTATTGTCATCGTACGGGTCACTCAGAAGATACATGCTATTCTAAGCATGGTTTTCCAGCGTCTGCAAGGGTGGCCGAACATGTTGTATCTCCATCCTCTTCGGCTTCGGATCAGCGGTTTGAGGACCTAGTTGCTCGGCTACGGGATATAATGCCTACTGTTCCTACAGAATCTTCTGGAGGCTCTTCGGATATCGCTGCATCTGCTTCTGCCAGTACTTCTGCCACAACTAGCACCTCAGGTAGTGCTTTTAACACATGTTCTAGTTCAAACATCTCCGATTGGATCATGGACTCTGGTGCAACGCACCATCTCTGTCGCGACAGAGACAGACTTATTTCATACAGGGAAATTCCTTCAGGGCAGTCGGTGATCATTGCAAATGGGACTCATTCTCCCATTATTGGACAGGGGGAGGTTATGTTATCCTCTTCCATGCATCTGAAGAATGTCTTACATGCTCCTGAATTTTTGATGAACTTGCTCTCTATTAGTCAGATTACAAAAGATTTGCATTGTCGCGCTATATTTGACCCATCCTCTCTAATATTTCAGGACATCCTAACGGGCAGAGTGATTGGATGTGGTTCTGAGCAGGATGGTCTTTACCGTCTGAACCGGAAATCTTATGCTGGAGACTCCTCTCATGTTGTTAAATCTGTCTCACCCTATACCTGCCATCTACGCTTTGGTCACCTGCCTCTCCAGAAGATGCGTCACCTTTTGCCTCAGATATCTCCCAGTTCGTCATTCCGGTGTGAAGCGTGTCAATTAGGGAAGCACCATAGAGCTAGCTTCCCAAGTCGTCAGAGTCAGAGCAGTAGCTGCCCTTTTGAGTTACTTCATGCTGATATTTGGGGTCCTAGTCGTGTCCCTGATCACCAAGGGCACATATTTTATCTTGTCGTGGTCGATGATTTTTCTCGTTTGTCGTGGGTCTTTCTTTTGAAAAATAAATCTGAAGCTAGTGATGTCATCAAAAATCTTATAAATGAAGTAAACAATGTTTTCTCGTCCAAAGTGAAATATGTTCGTACTGATAATGCATTGGAGTTCTGTTCTCGATTTCTCTCCCAATATTTTTGGTCAAAAGGCATTATACATCAAACTACATGTGCCTACACATCCCAACAAAATGGAGTTGCTGAGAGAAAACATCGTCACCTACTTGATATTACTCGAACTCTTCTTATCCAAAGCTGTGCTCCTATCTCTTTCTGGGGAGATGCTGTTCTTACAGCCTGCTACCTGGTAAATCGTATGCCGTCTACAGTACTTGGTGAGAAAACTCCTCTCTCTATTGTTTTTCCAGATAAAGAATTGTTCTCACTCACTCCTCGAGTTTTTGGGGTCGTTGCCTTTGTTCATCAGCTTTCACCTGGTCTAGACAAGCTCTTACCTAGAGCTGTCAAATGTGTCTTCGTGGGTTATTCTCGGACGCAGAAAGGATACCGTTGCTATGACCCAGTAAATGAGAAGTATTTTGTCAGTGCGGATGTTACATTCTTTGAGTCGGTTATGTACTTTTGACCTGCAGGTGACAGATTGACCTCCAACTCATCTACTAATGAGGTCTATGTTCCTCCTCCTCCTACCGTGAATCTTCCTGTGTCCAGTCCAGTTCCTAATATTGTGTCCACACCACCATTACATCCGCCTCCACCACCACCACCTCCACCAAAACCACTAATCTCTCTACTACCAAAGTTCTATACCCGTCGATCTGGTCCTGCTCAGGCTACACGACAATCATCCAGCACGCCCCAGGTTTGTCCAGATGTTACTACTAATGATGGGTCGATTAGTGTGCCTATGCAGGATGTGCCATTACAGGACGAATCGGGCCCGGTGACCTCAGTAGTTGATGATCTGGATGTCCCTATTGCGATGAGAAAGCAGAAACGCAGTTGTGCTTCGTATCCTCTTGCTTCACAGGTTTCCTTTCATCGCCTTACAGGAGATTTTCAGATATTTGCATTGGCTTTATCTTCTGTGGAGATCCCGCGGACATATCAGGATGCATTGAACATTGATTATTGGCGAATTGCTATGGAGGAGATGGTTGCCCTATAGTCGACGGGCACATGGACGCTGGTTACTGCTCCCCCAGGAGCATCTGTCGTTAGCTGTAAATGGGTATTCACTGTCAAGTATCATGCAGATGGCAGCTTGGATCGATACAAGGCACGGCTAATGGCACGTGGTTTCACTCAGACGTATGGAGTGAACTATATGGATACCTTCTCTCCAGTTGCCCGTCACTCCACTCTTCGTATTCTTCTGTCTGTCGCTGTGGTACGTGATTGGCCCTTGTTCCAGCTGGATGTTAAAAATGCATTTTTGTATGGGGATCTGCAGGAGGAAGTGTACATGCAGCAGCCTCCGGGGTTTGCTGCTGAGGGAGAGAATCATATGGTGTGCAGACTTCATAAGGCAATTTATGGCCTTAAACAAAGTCCAAGGGCATGGTTTCAGAAGCTTTCCCAGTTGATTGAAGAACAAGGCTTCGAAAGATCCAATTCAGATCACTCATTGTTCATCCAGAAGACTACTCGAGGTACAGTTGTCATCATGGTGTATGTTGATGACATTTTAGTCACAGGAGATGATGCCCAGGGGATAGAGATGACCGAAGCAGTGTTGGGTCGTCAATTTGTTACAAAGGATCTTGGCACACTACGATACTTTCTGGGACTGGAGTTCGCCAGGAATGCACGGGGTCTAGTAATGACCCAGAGGAAATATATTATAGATATGCTGATTGAGACTAGCATGACCGGATGCAGACCGTCTACTACTCCTATGGATCCTAGCATGAAACTGTACGATAATGATACATAAGAGGTTGACAAGAGAAGATATAGAGAAATGGTGGGGAAACTTCTTTATATAACTATAACCCGACATGATATTGCCTTTGCAGTTAGCCGGGTAAGCCAGTTCATGGAACAACCGAGACAGATACATATGGATGCTATATATATGATACTCAGGTATCTAAAATCGTCTCCAGGCACGGGATTGTTGTTCAAGAAGGAAACCAATTTATTTGTTTCTGCATATGCGGATGCTGACTATGCAGGATGCCCTAAGGATCGAAAGTCTACCTCAGGCTTTGCTGTGTTTATTGTAGCTCTCTAGTTTCTTGGAAAAGCAAGAAACAAATCGTCGTGGCTAGATCCAGTGCAGAATCTGAATATAGGGCTATGGCACATGCAAGTACAGAAATGATGTGGGTTCGAGCTGTACTAGAAGATTTGCATGTAGATGTACTCTACCCATGCAACTACATTGTGATAATCAAGCTGCATTGTTCATTGCCAATAATCCTGCCTTTCATGAGAGAACCAAGCATATTGAAGTAGATTGTCATTACACCAGAGACATGATCCAAAAGGGATTGATTTCTACTTCACATGTCAGTTCTGGGGAGCAGACTGCCGACATCTTCACCAAACCGCTTTTCAGAGGATCATTTCAGAAATGCACTTCCAAGCTGAGCATGATCGATATCTATGCTCCATCTTGAGGGGGAGTGTTGAAAGAATTATATATCTATGTACCGTTTGGTCTTTTTATTTTTCTATGTTCTATCTTATGTAATTTACCCATAGGGTTTTCTCTATATAAGAGACCCTACGGTTCTCTGGAATAAACATAATTCTCATTTCCTCTAACATAGCTCTTTAGAAATGTGAGAAGAGAGTTATTTTTCTTGTCCTATTTTATATATTTTCTTTTCTTTCAGTCTCTGCTATGCAATTTTCCCAAAAGGGTTTCTCCTCTCTATATAAGAGGACCATGAATAATTCAATCCATTATTCTCATTCTACATGGTATCAGAGCGATGGTCTTACACCGGCCTAACCCCTCATGCCCAAATCACATCCCAACCCTCACTGCTGGAGGCCCCTCTCCGCCCAACGACACCGACCAACCTCCCAGCAGCACCACTGACTCTTCGCCGCCCAACGACATCGACTATCCTCCCAGAGCCACAACCGAACCCATCTAGGATTCCAGCGGCATTGCCCAGCCCCCAACGACACTGCCAAACCCATCTAAGGGTTTAGCGGTACCGCCCAACCACTCCAAACAACACCACCAAACCCTTCTAGGATTATGGTAACACCACCTAAACCGATTTTGGGATCGATTTTGTTGCGCAGACCAGTTTTTGAGTCTGATTTTGATAGTTGCAAACTTCTAAATCACCCTAACCGGCCCAAGGCATGTCTGCGGTTGATGTGAACGATTGTGGCATGAGTCTGCTCAAACAATCGATTCCCTATTTGTTTGTGTAAACACATTTACTTCATTCTACAACCCTAAGCTTCACATCTTTCTGGCATCGTGTTAAAGAAAAGGTCAACATCCCATCTTTGGATGCCTTCGAAGGTCCAATGCCCATTGTCAAGATTGATCGGATCAACTACAAGTGGTGGGCCATGCAGTTCATGAGCCATATGACACATATGGATGCTGTTAGAAAATCGGAAGCGGAAGCGGAATCGATAATCAGAGCATAAACAAGAAAGATAAACATCAAAGAACACAAAAGATTTTTACGTGGAACCCTACTCCGTGAGGAGCGGGATGAAACCACGGGAGAAGCCCTCAAAGGGGCATGTTTCTCTATTGAGTTTCTCAATGGATACAGGAGGTCTGTGGCTCCTTATATAGCCTCTCCAGAGCCTCCAAGTCCCACCGTTGGACGATGTGGGACTAAACACTAGAAGGGGTAAATGGATCACCTCCAGGATCCATTTACCCTGCTACAACACAATGGGCGCACTACCTAATACTCCAACACTCCCCCTCAAGCTGGAGCATGCAATGCTCAGCTTGGACAAACAGACAGAAACTCAACTCAATGCTACAGGACACTACGGACAATATCAACCCAACGCGCACATTGCTGCAGTCGAGGACGTTGCTTCTCATGTCGTGCAGGTGAGGAGGACGAACGGGCTGGAGTGTGAGTCAACTGAAGACTCGGAATCTGACCATCGAGTCTGAAACTGCGCCTGAAGTCTCCTAATCGGAGAACTGGGTCTCTCCCATCTGGCTCAGAGAATGGTGCACTGCTCTGGTGTACCTATGATACCACATGAAAACCCTTGCCCTCAAGGGAATGGTCCTCTGCTCTGGAGTCCCTATGGCTCACATGAAAACTGTGGCCTGACGACTAGAAGAATGATGGGGACCTCTGACAAAGATGGTAACTTATGCTCATCTGACAATGACCGCACACTCGTGCGTGTCTGAAACTGGAGACTCGGAAGACAATCGTAGAGTCTGAACCTGGATCTGAACCGTAGAGTCTGGAATATGATTGGTCTGGAAATCTGAATCTGCATCTGGAATAAAAGACCTGTGACTCTACATATATACTCCCCCTTTCTCCCATACTTGTCGGAAAACATGAACATCGACAATGTTGGGAGAAGACAACAATAATGGGGAAAACATAAAACTTACGATTTTTTTATAAGCCGACACAATTTTTTTTAAGCCGTTTCAATCTCTTTTTTTTTCCAGCTTTCACAAATTTTTTTTAACTTGCGTACGGCTCTTCATCTTGTACACGCCTTTTTTTTTCCTTTCTTTCTTTCCCTTTTTTTTTAAACAAACTAAATGTGGCCCAATTAGGCCCAATACATACATCTCCCCTCTCTTCCTTTTTTTTTTCAGCTGACCCCTCCTCTCTCTCTCTCTCTTTTTATTCATTGCCCCCTCTTTTTTTTTTAAATCTTCAGCCCACATTTGGCCCAAACTCACAGGAACCTGCGCCCCACGCATTTACAAAAGAAAAGACTATTTTTTTTAAATAAATAAGGCATATCGTGCCCTAAAGGTTCCCCACCATCGTGGAAACCAAATCCTCGAATGAAACCGCCGCCCCCAGGATTGGAGTTTCTTGATCTGTCGCTTGCGAGTCGACCTGGTGGAGCTCGGCCTGCGCATCGACCTGGAGGCCACCGCGATGGTGATGCGAAAGCGGGGAGGCGCGCCTGGGGCCGCACCTCCTGGAGGGGCACAAGGGCTGGATTGAAGGACCGCGCGCAACCGCCTGGAGGTTGGTGACACCGCCAGAGATTTGCAGGGGCTAGGCGATCTCGCATCTCCTGTAGGGAGCACCGCGCCGGTCGGTCCAGAGTTGCGGCGCCGCTTGTTTGCTGCTGGGGCTCGCACAGCATCGCGTGACCTGGAGTCACCGCCTCCGCCTGGAGGCTCGAAGGCGATGGGGGAGTCGTCGCGCCTGTAGAGGGGCTGTTCTGCGCCGCCACCTGCTGGAGTCCAAGACATGGACTTGATGGAACAATCTATTATTACGAGAAGACATCGAAATCACCATGTCAGGACGATGGGCTGTGCTGCTTCTACACATGGCTAGGAAGAGAGGGCATCGGCCCATTGGAACATAACAGGATCTGGAAAAATACAGTTCCAGAAAAGAAAACGGGGTGGCCACCGTCTTGCATGAAAGGGATCGAGATCTGCAGATCTGGAGATATCTCCCCTGACGGGATCTTCAGGAACAGATCTTGAGGAACATATCTCCGAATCATGATAATGAATCAAAACCTCGAATCTTGAACAGAATAAAAAAACTTTTAACAACAAATCCACGAGAACCGAACCCGCTCTGATACCATGTTAGAAAATCGGAAGCGGAAGCGGAATCGATAATCAGAGCATAAACAAGAAAGATAAACATCAAAGAACACAAAAGATTTTTACGTGGAACCCTACTCCGTGAGGAGCGGGATGAAACCACGGGAGAAGCCCTCAAAGGGGCATGTTTCTCTATTGAGTTTCTCAATGGATACAGGAGGTCTGGGGCTCCTTATATAGCCTCTCCAGAGCCTCCAAGTCCCACCGTTGGACGATGTGGGACTAAACACTAGAAGGGGTAAATGGATCACCTCCAGGATCCATTTACCCTGCTACAACACAATGGGCGCACTACCTAATACTCCAACAGATGTGGTTCACATGATTCCGAGGTATCTGAAGTTCTCTCCAGGTACTTGATTGCTCTTTAGCAGAGGGACCCTCGTCATCATGGCATGTGCACATGCAGACTATGCATGATGCTTGCGTCATGGAAGAGCAAGAAGCAAACTGTGGTTGGCAGATCTAGTGTAGAGTCATAGTACAAAGCCATGCGTGGGAGAACACTGAAATGACGTGGGTCAAATTGTTCTGACTGACCTAGCTATTGATATGTAGGCCTGGCTAAAATGCAGGCTGGGTGAACCATGGGTCCAGTCGAATGAGCTAAGATTTTAAACCTATGTACAAAGCCGTTGTGGGCCGGCCCACGTGCCAACTTTATTTTTTCCCTTGATTTTTTAATGTTATTTAATACATATAAATAATTTTGTTACCACCGTTTATACTTTATATAACTAATATAAGTAGCTTACAAGTTACTTGAAAAGCAAACTATTAAATTTTATGTAAAACTCATATTACATATAAAAAATTCGAAGTATATTATATTAGTATGTGTATTATCTACTTTATATATATATATATTTTGCAGGTCGGGCTACCTCAATCCTCCAAGCCCAAGCTTGACCCATAAGTGGGATGTGAAGGCGGGCCCCGACCCATTGACTAGGTCTATTGATGCGCCTCTTCCCCTGCATCTATAATGCGACAACCATACAACTCTTCTCATTGCCAACCGCCATGCCTTCCATGAAAGAACCCAACACATTGAGGTAGATTATCATTATACATGTGACATGATTCAAAATGTCATCTCTACTTCCCATGCAAGCTGAGAGGAACATACATCATATGTTTTCATTAAGGCTCTAACCAGAGGCCCATTTCAGAGATATTGTTCCAAGCTGAGCATAATTGACATCTATGCTTCATCTTGAGGGGGAGCGTTGAGAGTTATTTTATCTTGTCCTATTTTATGTATTTTCTTTTCTTTCTATCTATACTATGTAAGTTGCCTAACAAGGTTTCTCCTCTCTATATAAGAGAACCCTAGGACTTCGCGAATAATTCAATTCATCATTCTTATTCCACAAACTCATGACTAACTAATGAAATGACATAATTGTTGACAATGCATCAGAACAAACCTGGGGCATGCTTGATGATTGACCATGATCATGAGCAGGGGCTGGCCGTCGACTGTAGTGGTGTGGTAGAGGAGGAACCAAAGAACTGGAAGGTGGTGGAGGTGGTGGCGGTAGTGGAGGTGGCGAAGGTGATATCGGTGGTGGGGACGGTGGAGGAGGAATATAGATCTCATCAGTAGTGGTTGATGGCACCAACCTGTCACCTGTAGGAGAGAATACATGACAGACTCAAAAAACGTGACATCTGCATTGACATAATATATTCGACGCAACGGATCATAGAAACGATACCCATTTGAGTCTCGGAATACCCGACAAAAACACATTTGACAGCTATAGGAGAGAGCTTGTCAATCCCTGGAGACAATTGGTGAACAAATGCAACATACCCAAAGACACGAGGAGTAAGGGAGAACAACTCTTTGTCAGGAAAGACAAGAGAGAAAGGTATCTTCTCCCCCAACACGGACGAGGGCATAAGGTTAATGAGATAACATGCAGTGAAAATCGCATCTCCCCAGAAAGAGGGCGGAGCACAACTCTGGATAAGAAGGGTACGAGTAACACCAAGAAGGTGGCGATGTTTTCTCTCGGCGACACCATTCTGTTGGGATGTATATGATCAAGACGTCTGATGAAGAATGCCATGGGACGAAAGAAATCGAGATAATGTATGAGTACAAAATTCAAGGGCATTGTCAGTTCGCACAATTTGGACAGAAACTGAAAAAACATTTTGCACTTCTTTAATAGAATTCATAAAGTGTTGCCCGCTTCAGATTTATTCTGTAACAGAAAGACCCAAGACAGACGACTAAAATCATCCATAGCAACTAAGTAGAACCTGTGTCCTTGATGATCGGGAACACAACTTGGACCCCAAATATCAATATGAAAAAACTCAAATGGAGAGCTACTGCTCCGACTCTGACTACTAGGGAAGACAAATCGATGATGCTTCCCTAACTCACAAGCTTCACAATTGAACGACAAGCGAGATGGAATTTGAGGAAGGACTTGACGTAGTTTCTGAAACGGAAGATGACCAAAACGCAGATGCCATAGAAAAGGGGAGACATATCCAGTGGAATGAGATGATGCTCCAGCATAAGGTGTATTGACCAGTTGATACAACCCGCCTTGCTCACAACCATGTCCAATCACGTTGCCCGTGAGAATGTCCTGAAACACAAGAGGTGATGGGTCAAATATCGCTCGACAATGTAAATCCTTAGTAATCCGACTAATTGACAGTAAATTCATTGAGATATTAGGAGCATGAAGCACATTCTGCAACTGCATAGAAGGTGTTAAGAAATCTGTCCCTGTCCTGTGATGGGAGAATGAGTCCCATCTGCTATGACGACTGTCCTTCCTGAGGAAACTTGCTTGTAAGATGTGAGTTGATGTCTATCTCCTCACAAATGATGTGTGGCACCTGAATCTACAATCCATTCTGAGGTACCTGAACCTTGGTAGAAAGTAGAAGTATGAGCGCTACCTGAGGTACTAGCTTCTGCAGTAACAACAACGTCCAAGCTGCTCTCTGAAACAGGTGAAGGAGTACTAGCTGGAGGCATGATATCTCTCAATCGAGACACAAGGTCATCATATCGTGGATCTACTGCATGTGCAGTTCCCTGATGCTGAATCTGTTCTGCTGCACGGGCAGACGCTGGGAAACCATGCTTAAGTAGCATGTATCTTCTGTATGACCAGTCCGATGACAGTAAGTACACTGTGATCCACGACCACGACCACCCCTACCACGTGGTCCTCGTCCACGAAACTGAGATGAATTGCCTCTTCCGCGAGAGGCCGCCATAGTAGACGAATTAGGCACAATAGCTGGGCTCGAGATGTTGATTCGGCTCAATCTCCGAAAAGCCTCCTTCATGGGAGGAATGGTAGCATCCACCAGAATTTGAGATGAAGCAGCCTCGTACTGTGAGTCAAGAGAGGCTAGAAACACTCCTACCATCGTGGCATTCCGATATGTCTTCAACTGCTCTGGAGTAGCTGTGAGAGGCATGAAGCTATGAAGCCTCTCAAACATTCCCCGCAATGCAGTGTAGTGAGCATGCACGGGTCGGCCATTTTGCTTTATCGTGAAGATGTCATGCTGGAGCTGTAGGATTTTTGTCTCATTCTTGGCTTGAGAATACGTGGCAGTAAGGATATCCCACATGGCTTTGGCAACGGGTTGGTGCAAGACATCGTTAGCAATATCTGGAATCAGAGTACCATACAACCATACCTAAGCATAAGCATCATCAACCTCCCATGAGGCATACAACCCTGTCTTCTCTGTTGGCTCATCTTCAGTAAGAATATGTTTCTTACCCATTGATTTCATTAGGCTCATGAACTGCATGTCCCATAACTCGTAGTTGGATCCATCCATCTTCACAATAGGCGCAGGACCTCTGAAGGCGCATGTAGTGGGGATCTCTACCTTGCTTTCTGACATTGTGACTAGAGAGAACCAGGGTTGTAGACAAGATAAATTTTTGTCTACACTGACATGAAGAGGTTTGGTTACATGTGTAGACTTTACACAACCAAACCCATCAACATGGAGGAGCGGCGAGGAACCCCTTAGGTAGACGATGGCCGAACCCTAGGGATGGCGGAACCCTATGGACGACGGTGGCAGCACAAAGGAGATACCCTAGGGATGACCGATCCCTAGGGCACTGGAGACCTAGGGCGGCACGTGGGGCGGCCGAACCCTAGGGCGTGGGGCGGTGCACGTGGCCGAAGAGAGCTGAAGGGCGGCAAGGGCAGCGCACGGGGCCGAAGGGTAACGCACGGGGCCGAAGGTGGCGCAGAAGGTCGGCGCAGGGCCGAAGGGCGGTGCAAGGCCGAAGAACGACGCGTGAGTGGGGGCGCGCGCAGGGCTTGAAGGTGGAGGGCTAGGTTTAGGGTTCGGTACGAGAGCTCCGATCTAAGACCACCGCTCTGATACCATGTTGGGAAAAATAAGAGTTGTGTTTATTCCTTGAGCCCTAGACTCTCTTATATAGGGAAAGGCCTAGGGGCAAATTACATAAGGTAAACAAACAAAAAGATAAATAGATAAAAGATATAAGAACATAAATAAACTTCTACATATAATGTTGAGTTATATGTGCCCTCACATATTAGGTCGAAATGAAGTCGATTTATTGCATGTTCCATTTGAATAGTTTAATTATTGGTTTTTTGACAACTAATGTGTATGGTTTTGGGTTAATGCCGACCATGACCTTCGACGAGTTGTTGAACCTAGTCCACCGGAAATTTAACTTGGACAAGAACAATCATGAAATCAAACTATCACATCGCATTCTACACGAGGCAAGCGAAGAGCCTAACGTCTATCGTCAATGATGATGATGATGATGTACATGGAGTTTTTGTGTATGCCCGGACTATTGAGAAATCGACATCTACTGACATTATTATTGAGACACTATCGGTAGGCGAAGTGCCAAATGTTGTCGATGCAGATGATCACCTCACTTCCGGTCCCTCCGTGGTTCAGAGCACCATTGATCCCATACCACAACCATCTACATATCATGAATGGCGTATGAGTGACGCGCTCTTGAGACAGGTTAATCAAGCCTTGGATGACGTCATCCCTAGGATAACCGATGATGAGCTGAAAGATGACAGTGGTTGTGAGGTTGAAGATAATGTCGCAAATGAGGAGATGCGAGCCGATGAAACCATTTCCCAAGCAGTTGTTCCCTGTTTATCGTTTGTTGGGGTAAGATGATTTCAAACCCGTTCAACAGATGAGGATGACATTCGAAATAAGTCTGACCTTAACGGTGTTGGTGCTGAACTTCAAAAAGGCATAACATTCAATTATAAAGATGATTTGATGTATGTTGTGAAGAAGCATCACGTCCTTACACACCACGACTTCAAGGTTAAAGAATCCACCAAGTTGATCTAGTTTGTTTTTTGCACCAACCAATCAAAAGGATGTCTTTGCTATCTACGTGGTCATTACAGGAAATTTGATGATATGTGGGTGATCTCTAAGATCGTCGGCCCACATACTTGCATAAACCCAACGGTTAATCAGGACAATCCTCAATTGGACTACAAATTCATGCCTAGATCACTTTTATCCATGGTAAGGGATGACCCTACTATTAGGGTGTCAAGCTGTAGAGCTCACATTTACGAGATGTTCTATTACTGGGTAGCGAAAAAAAAGCATGGGATGTTCGGAGGAAAGCAATTGGAATAATATTCGGTGATTGGAAGAAGTCCCAAGCCGTGATGCTGTATCTTCTGCATGTAATGTCCTGCTTTGAGTAAGTTTTCTTTCTTTTTAGGCACCTTATGTTAATAATAATTTTTCTTTCGTTTGAAGCCCTTTTTAATGCTTTCTACTTTGATGTATGTCGATTGCAGATGGACTCCAGACCTCTTGATCCATCAGTTTTGACTCAGTAGGAGCGATATCATTTGCGTCGTGTTTGGGCGGACGATGTAAGTCATTTAATAATTTCTAATTACTATTTATTTTTCCTAATATATCTTGTCTCTTTTAAATTACATGCATCATCATGGTTGCATCGTCGATGATGTGAAGCGCATGTGTGCCGCATCCCTTTCGATGATCGCCTACTTCCTTACGTAGCTCAATCTGGATTTGGATGCATTACAGAATTGGAATATATCACACTAGATTGGCATTTGATTACAACCTTGGTGGAGCGATGGAGTGCCTGAGACACACACTTTCCACATGGCTAGTGGAGAGATGCCCATTACGCTGCATGATGTCACCTTCATCTTGGGACTACGAATCGTTGGACCGGTGGTTACAGGAGAGACCACCCCTGGAGCGACGTGGGCTGACACTTGCGAGCAACTTCTAGGTGTCCGGCCCTTACCTTCCGAGATTGTTGGCAACAAGGTTTTTGCGAGTTGGTTATTAATGCATTTTGCAGAGTTGCCACCGGATGCTGATGAGGTGGTCTTGCAGAGGCATGCACGAGTGTACATTTTACAGCTTCTGCAAGGTGTTCTATTTATAGACAAGTCAGGGTCATTGATTTCTCTGATTACACAGCCACATCTACATGATCTACAACACTGGGATGCTGAGCTGGGGATCTGTGGTTCTTAATTTCCTATACATGCATATTTATTTAGCAACGGATATGGCGACTGAGGAGATCGAAGGCTTGGTCATATTGCTTCAGTTGTGGGCGTGGGAGCATTTACCACTCATTACTCCAGTGATCAAGGAAAGACCGCAGTGGCACGGCCGACCTCTAGGAGTTCATTCTGCTGCTGTTCGCGCATCGTTGACAACCAATGCACGTCGTGAGACTATACCGCGATGCTTTCGACATGCAATCACTTGAGCAGGTAAATAAATCGCAAAACATTCATTTAATTTTCTTCAAATAATTGTCACTGAATTCAATATCTTTTTTCCATGCAGGTGATGTAGATGCCATATGATGATGTACTTGCACATCTACCTGCCTACTGTCTGGAGGGGTAAAACATTTGGAGGGCACGAGCGCCGTTGATTTACTTCCACATTGTGGAATATTATTTTTCGGGCCACGTTCTTCGTCAATTTGACGGCTATCAAGACATTCCAGCACCGTGCTATAAATTCGAGGATCTCCACACCATCGACTTGAGAAAGAAAGTACAATTGATTGGAGGTCCAACATTGGCTGTAGATACGCGAGTGGGATGATCGAGTGGATAGAGTTGTTGCCCTCAACCAATCCAATGGGATCATTGTGACTCCAGGCTATATGGATTGATATAGAATGATTACGGGAAGATTTGTGGGTCGGCTGGATGCTGCTTTGGCAAGTAACGTAAGAATAATCACTAAATATTATTTTAGTTTTACATGGATATTTAATGTGTGTATTCTTCTTTTTTGATGCAGATGTCTAGGTGAGACTGCATTTACAATACCGGACACCAGGAGTGTCAGGAGATTGCAGGCCAGGCAAATGCAGAAATGAAGCAACGATTACGATTCCAATTTGCAAATGCGATGACGATACACAAGGAGCATGCTGACCAGACTCAGGCAGAGGCTAGACGAGGAAGGGCTAGAGGGAGAGGAAGAGGCAAGGATAGAGCGCATGATCCACCTGCCGTACCCGTAGTAGAGGAGGAACCAGGTGTTGCAGAAATGGAACGGGTTCCATCCCCGAATTTCGATATAGAGCTGTCGGATTATGTCCTGGAGACCCAATTCGCCACACCAGCTGTCGAGCCACCTAGTGAAAACATGCCAATACCGCAGACACCAATGAGGATGGGCGTGGACATAAGGGATACTCAACCCAATTACTGCACGCTTACACCGCCACCAACCTTCGAGGATGATGGTGTAGGACCCTCCCAAATAACGATGATTGATGATGACGATCGTTTACTACCTTTTGATCCACAGGATACAATGAGGACATATCAATGGAGAAGAAGTTGATAGAATTAAAAATTTTATTTCTATTTTATGGGTGTTGTAAAGTACCATGTGACGCTGTTCATGAAGACACCTTTTGTAAATTCGATGTTGTTAATGAAATTATAATGTTTTTGAATATTTGGAGTCAATCTTGTGTGCATTTTTTATTCCTATTTCATTATGGATGAGAGTTCAACAAAACCATTGTATTTATTTCCAGGAAACGAAGATCTACTATGAATGGATGGTTTTATGCAAGGGAACTTGGAAATGAACATCTATTATGAATGAATGGATCTATTATGAATGTGCGCATTTTGTTGATTCCAATTTCAATGTGGATGAGAGTTCAATAAAACCACTGTATTTATCTCCAAAAAATGAACATCTATTACAAATGAATGGCTCTATGCAAGGGAATCTCGAAATGGTGCAATTCCAGGAAGTTTCTTCTATATCGCATACTTGGTATGCGATATAAAAGAAACTTCCTGGAATTGCATCATTTTCAGGAAGTTTTGGATATATCGCATGTGGTGCATCTTCTATTTTCCAGGAAGTTTTTGGTATATCACATATCAAGTATGTGATATGTGAGAAACTTACTGAAATTGCATCATTTCCAGAAGCTCCCTACTATATCACATCACAGGTATGCGATACCAATGTCGCATTCTTAAGCTGTGCTACACTTGTAGTACCCAGGTAAAAAAAATATTAGGATGTGTTGCATCTTTAGAATGCGACATTTCTACAATACATAGATAAAAAACATGTCGAAGTACCTAGGGATTTTTGTAATCCCGAGATACTGCTTAGGAAATCCCCCCTACACATTCTTCTATTCGTAATAACCAAATAACATTTCTCAAGCAATAGCCGCTCTAACTACACCAGTCAAGCCGAGGGAATGCAGCCTAGCTGTGCCCTTCAATGGTCATTTGGGTATCATAATAGCCATGAATTCCTGTAATTTGAGCTGGAGATAATGTATTGTCGGTCATGTGCCACAAATCTAGCATTTTTTTCTGAGCTTGATGGAAGTTCAAGCTCAAATTCAAAAAACAATTGTTCTAGTTTATCCTTTCTAGGTATTCCCAATCTCTATTTTTTTGAAACTACTCAACTTTACCACGCATCTTCCATGGATAGGGACTGGAGTAATTTCTCTGTGGCTATACAATAATCGCTTTGCCGAACCTATTTATTGTGGTAAAAGGCTTGAGTTTGGTTTAAACATTGATTTTGGTGGCCGTCATATTCAAGCTATTGGCCAACGTTTCTCAATAGAGATTGGAGATGACCACTTTAAATTGCAAATATGACTACATACCTTGCATACAAGGAACCTCTATATCACTCAAGCATTAAAACTTGCAAGTGTCTACTAACAAGACTAAAATCATAAACACGTTACAGATTTATGCAGAAGTCGGTCACTGTATAGAGGACATGTCTAGCAAATAGTGCCCCATGCATTCTGCCAGAATGTGCCTAGGAAATGCTTCATTGCGAAGGCACTGCCTCAACACATCACCTCTAGACTAATTACCACGTCACTTCACTTTATCATTGGCAACAACTTTTTAACATCATAACAAAACCGTGACCATAGAATTGGACCTTAACAAATTTAATAAACTAATAAATGAAGAATACCAGGATTGCTGGCCCTGCTCTCTCCATTTCCCAAATTTCCAGGTGATTCTGTTTTCCTGTAAAATTGAATACCATCCCCAGCAGGGTTAGGCAAGATGGGAGGATGCATGGCGTATAAGTTAGCGATAGCTGCAGATATTGTTTGAAAACACGCCTTTTCATTATTCCACTCAACCTGCAAACACATGCTATGAAACATCAAATTCTTTCATTCCATAGTTCAAAACTAAATTCAAGTTGCAACTATGGTTTTAAAAAATAAAAGGTGGAAGGAGGCGATCTTCCTAGAATTGATGCACCCGATTCGTAGGAGTCATTTTTCCCCTAAAAATGCAATCTAACAGAAAATGTTGTATAAAAATTAAGAAAACTATATTATAATATAACATGAATCTCCCTATATTCAAACCAACGAAAATGATATTTTGTACAATTATTCAAATTGATAAAGGTTCTACGCCAACACCATCGCCTCTACGCCAGTTCGCCCCTACAGCAAAGCATATCCAGCAGCAATTTGGAAACAAGCATCACCAGTGCTTGCCACCTCCAGCATCAACCGAGCACCTCCAGTGCTCACCATCTCCAGACAGCATCAACCAGTGCTCAGTCCAGCAAATAAGAATTTCCAGTTCATCAAATGAGCATCTCCAGTGCTCAGTCCGGTATTCTCTTGCAAATAATTCTCAGTATTAGAGCTGATTTCCATAAGCAGTCCCCAATTTATCTAATCCAATAGTGTCTTAATGGTGTAGGCAACTATTCATTTTTTTTGAGTAAAATAACGAGGGAGCCCTCCCGAGGCGGGAGTCACCACACCAAAGCATTCATTAATAAAGCATAAAGTACATCAGTTAGATAACCAAAAATTGTACAAAGCATTACAATAGGCTATAACATTTTTAGAGTAAAACCGCTGCCCCTTGAAAATTGTATCATTCCTACCAAGACAAATATCCCACAGAGCATCAAGAGGCTTGGAGACATCATCGGAAGACCCAAGGCCGACCCCACGAATCGACCTCCAAAACTGATCAGCATCAAATGCCCGAACCCACGTAAGCCCCAACGACTCCCAAACCTTTGCCGAAGACCTGCAACCAAAGAAGATGTGGTCCACATCCTCCAACTCGTCCTCGCATCTGTCATACTTTAGATCCGTCCCACCCAGCAGTCTGCCTCTTCTCACTTTGTCACAAATACGACCTCTCCTCATACACCAAAGGAAGACCTTAACCCGGGCCGGAATTTTAGCTGCCTAAATCACCTTCATGTCAGCACACAGATCTTCATCACGCTCCACCAAAGCTGCAGCAACCTTCCGATAGGCCGCCTTCACCGAGAACTTACCATCAGTCCACTCAAAACGGTCCGGGTCTCCCGACATCTCTTCGGCAGGGGGAATCTCAGACAGCAACCGCAAAAACTCCTCCAACCTCTGATCCGAGAGATCCGCAAGGCCAAGGACCCATCCCCATCCCACGTCCCAGCTTCGACGACCTCCGCTACCCGCGCCCCCCTATCCACGACCAACGCCATCAACCGAGGAAAGCGGAAGGCCAAGGACCCATCCCCCGTCCAATCATCCAGCCAAAAACGGAATCGGAGACCATCCCCAAAAATCGGCCTAAGAAGCGGCCGGAGCCCCGGGAGCACGGCACGGATCCCACTCCACAAGGAAGACTCATGGCGCTTCCTCACTGCCACCAACTCCCCAGTAACACCATATATCTTTCTCAGCAGCTGCACGACCGGCAAGTCGGACGAACCCCAAATGCGCACCACCCACTTGGCTAACAAAGCTTTGTTCATAGATTCCACGTCCCTAACGCCAAGGCCCCCCTCCGCAACAGGTACAACCAGATCCTTCCAAGCCACCAGGTGCAACCCCCTCTTTGTCTGTCTCCCATCAGACCAGAAAAAAGATCTCATTAAGGTCTCAACCTTCCTTCTAACACCAACATGCATTAATCTCGTCGAGAAGAAAAAAGTAGGGATGGCCGAAAGAACATGCTTCAACAGTGTAAGCTTCCCACCCTTGGACAGAGTGACAGCCTTCCAACCGCTCCTCCATTCTGCGCAGAACACAATACCAATCAGACTTCCTCAGCCTGCCCTCAACCAGAGGCGATTCCAGATAGGCTATCAACAGTCTCCCCAGGGGACATCTTGCCCATTCCGCCAGCCCGATGCTCTCCTCGCCACCCAATCCCATTGGAACAAGGACCGACTTCTGCCTGTTAATCTGCAATCCAGAGAGGCACCCAAAAACATCCACCAGCACGGCTGCATTGCGGTTCTGCTCCTCCGTCCCTCCCAGGAATATCAGCGTGTCATCCGCATATTGCAACACCGGGACCGAGATGTCCCCCATTCAGAAGCCCTCGCACCAGTTTTCTTCCACTGCCCGCTCAAACAAAACCGCAAGACAATCTGCAACCAACACAAAAAGCAGGGGAGCAAAGGGGCAGCCCTGACGCACCCCCTTCTGCGGTTGGAACCATCCCCCCTCAGGCCTCCCATTTACCAACACCAAGCAGGAGCTAGTGGTGACGCATCTCTTAACCCAAGCAATCCAATCTTCCAGGAAACCCCTTTTCTGCAGAGCTAACCAAAGGAATCTCCAACTGACACAGTCATAGGCGTAGTCAATCTTCCAAACTGCCCCTTTTTTTTGAGACCTCTCCCACTCACGACATATCTCCGAAGCGGTCACGATTCCATCCGCCATACACCGACCCGGAATGAAGGCGGATTGGGCCGGCAAGACCATAGAAGACAGGACCCCTCTAAGTCTGCTCGCCAACACCTTGGCGACAATAAGATAAATGCCATTGGAAATAGAAATCGGCCTGTAGTCCCCCACCTCAACTGGGGTCTCTTTCTTCGGCAGCAAAAAAATCAAAGCCCTGTTAACTTTCTCAAAACCCATGTTGCCCCCCCGGAACTCAGTCAGAACCTCCAAGATGTCCCCCTTCAACAGATCCCAGAACTCTTTGTAGAATGATATGGAGAAGCCATCCGATCCCGGAGCCCCGTCCGAATTCAGCTCCCAAACCGCCCTGCGCACCTCATCCTCCGTGAATTCAGCCACTAACACGTCAGCCTGGGCTCCACTCAAGGACCTCGCCCCCCGACCCGACCAACCCCAACCATCTTCCACCGGCACCCTCCTCGAAGCACTCACAAAATGGCCCCGCAAGGCGACCCCAATATCCCTCTCGCCTGAGACTCTTTGGCCATCTACCTCCATCTCATGCAAGAAGCTCCTTCTCCTCCTCCCGGATGCCATAGAATGGAAGAACCGCGTGTTGGCGTCCCCTTCCCTTAGCCACTTCTGCCTGGCCCTCTGCCGCTAATGAACCTCCTCTTTTCTGTCATCCCGAAGCACAGCCTCAAGCCACGCTGCCCTCTCCTCCACCTCCACCGGAGACAGCCCCCGATCATCATCAAGCCCGTCTAACCTGCTGATCCCAGCCTCTGCCTCTGCCCTGACGGCCCGTCGCCTCCTGGCGACGTCCTTCCCATAACTCAACAGCAACCGCCTCAGGGACTCGAGCCTGGCCGCAAACCGCGACACTGCCGAGCCCGCCACCGCCACATTCCGCCAATGTTCGTGCACCATGTCCCGGAAACCATCCTCCAGCAGCCACTTCTTCTCAAAGCGAAAGGAGAACCGAGCCAAGCGCTCCTCACCAGAAAACCATAGAACAGGAGTGTGATCAGATAGAGTCCTCGGAAGAGCCCAAGCCCTCGCCAAAGGGAAAACCTCCCCTGCCTCAACCGACATCAGGAACCTGTCAAGTCTGGACCTCGCTCTCGCGTTCCTCCACGTGTACCTGCACCCAGCCGCATCCACAACAGACAATCCCAGAGACCGAACCACCTGCCTCATATCTGCGGATCCAGGATCAGAACCTCCGCTCCCCCTCGGCCTGTCGTCCGGTAACAACGTGACATTGAAGTCGTCACAGATGATCCAAATACCGTCGCCAACCTCAGGCACAACACTCTCCAGATCCGCAGCCAAGCTACCATCCTGCCGCCGACACGGGCCATAGACGTTGGTAACACACAGACAGATCCCATCCGCCCTCCGCCGCAGCTGAACAGACAAAGTAAATTGGGAGGCGGAACTCCCTAGCAGATCGAACGAATCAGATCGCCAACCGGAAAGCAACCCCCTGAAGCCCCTGCTGCCTCCTTGTCAGCCAACAAGAAACCCCCTCTACTCATCTCCCGCCGCAACTGGTCATCCAAAGAATGCAACTTAGTATCCTGCAGCAAGAAAATATCAGCACCAGCCTCTCTCAACAGATTCTGCACCCCGAGCCTCTTTTCGGACCGACCCAGGCCCCTCACATTCAATGATAGCAACTTCATTTGGCGACCAAAGCTTCCCTCTTCCTTGGTGGAATAACCCCCAAGCGTCGTGCCATGTCCCTGTCGAGAGCAGTAAAACGGTTCCGCACCACTAACGGGCTGGCCTCCCTCATACTGACAACCTCAGCAGCTGCCCCCGATGCGAAAGATGCCCTCAGAGCAGCCCTCGCCTCCTTCTCAGACCTCCTCCTCTCCCCTCTCCCCCTTTCATACGCCATACCAAAACGCCGCGGCATCTCCCCGCCCAAAAGCGACAAAGACCCTTCCATCTGCCCCACCCCAGCCGGATCGGCCCCACCCCCAGCTGAGATCTCCCCACCCAACGCACACCCAGACGTACCAGCCACCCCTCCCAGCTGTAAATCCCGCCCCCCTGAACAGCAGCCCACTCCCCCATAGATACCTCAACCCACGGAGAGGTCGCAGCTCCCCCCCTCTCCGAACCGGCACATAAAGCAACTCCCCCCACACCTCGGGCCAAAACCCCCTCCTCAACCTCCTCCACCGGACAAGCAGCCGATGCAGACCGAGCCCCACCCCCTCCCAGAGCCTCCCCTTCGCCAACAGACCGCGCTGAAGCGCCTCCCATGCCATCCGCAAGAAACCAAGGCAGAGGAACAACCGCCAACCTCGGAAAATCCACCACCGAAATGGAACCGAACCGAATACCCTCCTCCGAGGCGCACGCCACACTTGGAAGCCGCCCCCACCGAATGCCGCCCCTCCTCTGGCTGCCGAGCCCCCACCACCGCACCAGATCGCTGCTCCACCCCACCTTCCCCCATCGCCAGCTCAGCCAACGTGACCTCCTTCCTGCGGCATCCAGCAGCCAGAATAGCCGCCCACACATCCGTAGCCACCAGCTCAAGAAGGAGCCGCCTACCAGCCAGTCCAACCTCCCACCAACCCATCTTCTCGGCACCAACCGGCCTCACCCGAAGCACCACCTCCAAAGGCTGCCCAGGTTGACACCCCGAACTCTCGACGGAGACAACCACGATAATGCCACGCAGCAACTCTGAAATGCGCTCCCTTGTCCTCACCCCCAGCGGAAGCCCCCTGACAACGACCTTCTCCACGCTGCCAAGCTGCATGGCAACATCCCAGTCCCTCGGCCTCCGCCATCTCAACTGCAAGCTCCCAGCCACCGGCCCGTACAACAACCTCCGGATCTCGTATTCACGGAGGCCCCTCGCCACCGCCCTCCATGGAGAGAGCCCAGCCACATCACCCTTAAAAGTAGCCTTGGACACGAGGCCAACGTCCGAAGTCACCAAGAACAGCGCCCCCTCTCCACCACCCTCGCCATCCAACACATCTGCACGCGCATCCGCCTTCGGGCAGCACCTCTGAGAATGTCTGAAACCCCGGCAAGAGAAGCAACGCACAGGCTCCCGACACGCCTGCGCCCAATGATCCAACCCACCGCACCGAAAACATTCGCATCCGAAGGATTCTCCATTACCCAGAACAGGCCGAAAGAGCTCATGGAATTGTGGGAGAACTGTCAGAATACCCTTCCAGAAAGGTGACGGCAGAACCCCACTAGCAGCACTCGCCGACGACGTGCAAGTGAAGGCGTAAATCCATCGCACAAGAGCACAACAGATATCCTCGTGGCGTAAATCCATCGCACAAGAGCACAACAGATATCCTCGTCGCTCCCCCATAGTCTGCTTACCCATTTCATCAACAAGGCTTCATTCATAGCTTCAATTCGCCTGACTCCAAGGCCACCCTCAGCCTTAGGAAGAGCGATAGTCTCTCAGTCCACTAGGTGCATCCCATTAGCCTCTTGACCACTTTTGTTCCACAAAAATATCCTCATCAGCCGCTCAAGGAACCTTCGAATCCCTATGGGCAAAATGCGAGTAGACATGAAGAATACCGGAATTGCAGAGAGGACCACCTTCAGCTAAACCAGGCAACCCACCCTTGGAGAGGATTGAGGACTTCCATCCCGAAAGCTTATTATTCTCCAGCTTCTCTATAACAGGTACCAATCCCAAATAACAAATAGGCAATCCCAAATAACAAATAGGCAGCGCACCACACTCCGTACCCAGCTCGATGTTGCACGAGCGTGCCCCGTCCTCAGATAGCGCAAAAGGAACCGTAGACTTGCCATGATTCTGTACCAGCCTCGACATCTCTCCAAACAGCTCAAAAATGACCGTCATGCCATTGGCTTCTTCCCTACCTCCCTCAATAAAGAAAATGGTGACATGCGCATATTGAAGAAGAGGTATAACAAACCCATCCCTTGAATAGCTGCACGTGACCCCGCAGTTCTGGACCGGGTCAAACAAACAAGCAAGCACGTCAGAGGCGATGACAAACAACAAAGGAGCCAAAGGACAACCATGTCTGACTCCCCTCTGTGGCTGAAAGAAGCCGCCCTCCAGAAGACCGATCACAAGAACCGGCATAGATGTAGTGGCAATGCAGCGCTTCATCTAGGAAATCCAGAGCTCCGGAAAACCTCTTCTATGCATAGCCAAAAAGGGCTGACGTGGCCCCTGGATGGAATGAGAACCGTCGCCTCCCGCCCCCTGCTAGAAAGGGAAACGTCACCTCCGACCCCCGGTAGGACTGACAGCGGTGAAGGATCAAGAAAACGCACTTGCAGGTGAAAACAGAAGCGACTGACAAGCGACCGACAGCCATGTCCGCCGCAGAAATTGGCCCAACATCGCAGGGGCAGTCCATCAGCAGCAAGGTGATTTCAGGGTCTGAACCCGGCTTTGTTCCGTCGGCCAAGATCTGAACCGCCGACCCCAAATGTCATAGCGACGACCCCAAGCAAGCCACAGAATGGGAGAGAAAAGGCATCCCCCGTACTTGCGTCACACGCCTGACCGAGCGGTTAACAACCCCATCTGCAAATCGAGGAAGTCTCTACTCTACACTGCTTAAGTCGTTCGACGTCAGGAGAAGTGCCATCTAGTGCTCCGACAACCCTCTCACGCAGCACCTCCTCTCTGCCAGCTCCACCACATCCCCCGTGAACGCATCGTCAAACTGAAGCGAGAGCCCCACCTGTACTGACGGTGCCGAGATTGACTCCATCAGCCAAGAACCAATCAAGAAGCCATTCTTCAGAGCTGAAGAAGAAGCTCCAACAACTGTTGCATATGACAGGGACCCCCTGCCGGCGCCAGCCCGAGACTCCAAAGAATCTCCCACCGATGAGCCTGACGACGCCCTCGCCTTGCGCGGATCAAATACTTTAGGGATGCCTTGGGTTCTTTCAGTAGAATTACTGTGGTTAATGGGCAAGGCAGTACTCTTCCTAGTAAGGACTAAAACGAAAAAGTCTATTGACGGTGATGTATAACAAATTTACTATTATTGATTTATCTCTTTTGGATTTTCCACAGCCGAATGGGGGTTCCTGTATGGGATGGAAGCTCCCAACCTACGGAAAGTGGCAGTGAAAGTATTGTCCCAAACCGCATCTATCGGTGGTTGTGAGAGAAACTAGAGCACATTCAACTTGATCCATTCGAAGAGACGGAACAAGTTGGGAGAACAGAGGCAACACGATCTTGTTTTTGTGCACTACAACTTGAGGTTGAAGATGAAACATGCAAGGGAGGGGCACGATAAAGAGGACTACACAGATCATATCGATCTTACATATATTTTCAAGATCCACGACGACGATGCAGATGAAGATGTTCTGCATAGGTGGTTGGATTCCAACGGTGCTCCACTGCTCAATCAACCGGGTGTCAGGCCGAATCAGAACATAAGCCAACAAATGGGAGCAGATGTTGGTGACTACATGGCCAGACTTGGGCAAATCACGGACCCTCTTGGAGGGGTGGAGTTTGATGCAATTGTGGACGACATTCTCTCCATTAGGTCGAAATCCAAATCAAAAGATGACAGTGGGAGCGATGATGATGATGATGATGACGATGTTGGTGGTCGTGGTGGATCAGGCGATGGGGAGACATGTTCAGGGGGTCAGGGTCAGCAGAGGGTGGTTGTGGACCATATGATGTTACAAGATTCAAGTCAAGGCGAGAATAAATGGAGTGACGTAGAAACATACATGGGCAGTTTGTCCCAAGTCCGAGTCCAAGACCTATGGATTACGATGCATATGGACGACGTGGGCATCGTCCTACAGATAGCTACATGGACGCTTTGATATCATCTGTAGGTTCCAAGGTTGCAGAAAGCGGTAGTCGGTACTCGGTCGGCGGGGTCACCTACTAAGGATTAGTCGGCAGTCGGGCGACTAGTCGGAATTAGTCGGTCAATAGTCGGTTTTGAATTTTTAATTATTTTAAATATATAAATCAGTTTTTTATACATATATTCGTATGTATATACATGTATTTGTACATTTTATATGACATCATGATGAAACAAAAGAAGTAATTGACTTTAAATATAACATTAAGCGTATTAGAATATGTTTGCTTTTAAAAAAAGTGAAAAACAAAAAAAATAAAAAAGGTTGTTGTAAAAGTCGGCCGATTAGTCGGCCGACTAGGCCGACTAGTCGGCCCGACTAGTCGGGTGGACCGACTAAGGGCCGACTAGGCCTAGTCGAGTCGGCTACCCCCCCGACTCGACTAGTCGGGCCGACTAGTCGGCCTAGTCGGCCGACTTTTGCAAGCTTGGTAGGTTCGTTGAGTTGCATGGACATTGACAGCCCATACCATGGAGGAACACCAAGTCCCCTGGGCGGATATGGATCCTCACAAGATGAGAGATCATTTGGTGTCTTCCTTGAATATTTTCCATCTCCTCCTCCGGAACCTCCTCCTTCTCCTCAGGCATATACTCCTCCACCATATGGATATGGTTGCAACAGTGGGTATGGAGGATATAACAGCTATAGCAGTGAGAACTACCAAGGTAGCCAACCCGGGCAGAGCCAGGGCAGCTTCTTTAGAGGTTACAGTTTTGGTTTCTTACCTGAGTACTACGCTCCTCCTCCAAGTCCTCCTCCTTCGCAGAGATCATCTCCTACTTCGTCGTCGTCGTCCCGAGGATCTCAAGCTAGTACTTCGCAGCCTCCTTGTACACCTCGTGATACCGGATCTAGCGATGCTTATCCTCGACTCAGGATATTCATGGGGATTGATGACCATCAATACAGGCAGTATGTCATGGATTATAAGGCCATGTACTCGTACATGACATGGGAAAACTATTACGAGTTCATTGAGTCCGCAATCCGCTATGAGAGACAACATGGTAGGGGCTGATTTAGATTTGTCGCGGAATTCTTGGTTTTAGGTTATCTCTTTTATAATATTACATTGATTTGGATATTTTTCATTTATTTTTGTAAATAGATAAACCTCAAAGATGATCGATATGTATGATCTAAGAGATTAAGGGTACATTTTTAGTTATTTAGTGATCAAAGAACTTGGATGAACTCCATTTTCAGTATATATAGTAGGTCAACAACTAACAATATCAGCGATATGTTCGATACATTGTTGCAAAAGTCAGCCGACTAGTCGAGTCGGGGAGGGGGGTAGCCGACTTGACTAAGCCTAGTCGATCATTAGTCGGTCAACCCGACTAATCGGGTCGACTAGTCGACCAAGTCGGTCGACTTTTACATAGAGTTTTTTTATTTTTTTTTTATTTTTCAAATTTTTAAAAGCAAACTCATTCTAATATGCTTAATGTTATATTTAAAGACAATTATTTCTTTTATTTAATTATGATAGTATAGAAAATGTACAAATCAATGTAAATATATAAGAACATGCGTATAAAAATTGATTTATATATATAAAATAACTGAAAAATTCAAAACCGACTAATGGCCGACTAAATCCGATTAATCGCCCGACTGTCGATTAATCCTTAGTCAGTGACCCCGCCGACCAAGTACTAACTATTGATTTCTGCAATCTTGGTTCGATATGACCGATATGTACAATATAAGGATCATAGTCCTCATAAATGATCTGTGTGTGTTATCTAAATGTATATTCGTGGTATTTCATGTTATCAGAACTTGAATTAAATCCATTTCCAATAGTTATAAGTCAAGAATCAACACTAACATCGATATGTTCGATATGACTGATATGTGTGATACTGATATGTGCGATATATGATCTATAAATGATCGATATGTGTGATATAAGTGTGTATTTGTAGGTTATTTGTTATTTTAATATGTTGGATGATCTTGGTTTCTGGAAACAAATGGCAAAATTTTGGCTTTTTTGAGTCATTTTCGACATTTCCACCGATATCATCGATATATCCCGATATTTCCTTTTCCGGGCGAACCGAAACGATATCGATACGGCCTTCCTTAATTAAAACACATATCTAGCTACACCTAGTATTAAAACACACAATAGTTTATATATATTGTTTCGGATCGAGGGAAGGACCCCCGTACTGGTAGGGTATGGTGCGACAAGAGGGTGTATACAATGGTTCTTCAACTCTTGGTGTATATTTGCAAGTTATTTCATGTTGTAAGAACTTAAATGAAATCCATTTCCAATATCTATAAAGTCAATTCTTCAAAAAAATATCTATAAGTCAAGAATCAAGATTAATATCGATATGTTCGAAATGATCGATATGCGATATAAGCTTCACAGATGATCGACATGTGTGATCTAAGAGTATATTTGTAAGTTATTTAGTGATCTAAAAACTTGGATGAAAACCATTTTCAATATATATATATATATAGGTCAACAACTAACAGTATCGGCGATATGTTCGATATGACGATATGTGCAAAATAAGGATCATAATCTTCACAAATAATCTATATGTCTCATCTAAGTGTATATTTGTAAGTTATTTAATGTTATAAGAACTTGAATGGAATCCATTTCCAATATCTATAGGTCAGGAATAAGCATTAACAGCGATATGTTCGATATGTGTGATATATAGGCTATAAATGACCGATATGTGTGGCATAAGTGTGTATTTGTAGGTTATTTGTTGTTTTAATATCTTGTATGATCTTAATTTCTGAAAAACGACAAAAATTGGCTTTTTTTAGCCATTTCCGATATTTCCACCCATATCGACCATATATCGACGATATATCCCAATATATCTATTTCCGGGCGGACCGAAACGATATCGATATTGATACAGCCTTCCTTGTCTAGGAGACATAGTATCTGAATCTTCCTTCTTTCCATCGTACCTACAATCTCCATCGATTTGCCAGTTAAAGTGCCAATAATCCAACTATTTATCTGTAACTTCCTCTGCAACCTCTTTTGGATTAGTTTCTTACTAACATGCGTCCATCATGCGACAACCCTTGCAAATTTTAGACTGCATCCGGACAACAATGCAGTGGAAATAGCTTATTTACTCGTGCATGTTCTGCATGCGAGAATACTTGCAAAATTTGAACCACATCTAGGCAGCGATGTAGCGGCCCTCACAAACTTCTCATTGCATTCAGAACTATTTTGCAATGTGTCGCTAGTAGGGAACGCACCAATGAAATCTAAATGTTTGCTCAAATCCATATTGAAAATATCTGAACTATTTTGAGATAAGTTCCCTGTCTCTCTTGCGTTGATTGTCGGCTACCTAGTGCGCAACCCTCCTCAATTTACCCGAGCTTGGGATTGGCCATGGTTGAGTTTTATAAACAGTGCATGAATGTAAAAATCCAAAAAAAATATTTGCAAATCTATCAGAGTAATTATTCTTGATTACCAGCCCTATGAGCTCATTCGAAGTATTCGTGATTCTTTTTGCTCTCATTATACAAATTGCAATAGCTTATGTGCATGAAACTTGCAAATTGCATATTCTTTTTGCTCTCATTATACAAATTGCAATAGCTTATGTGCATGAAACTTGCAAATTGCAAAAACTGATGTGGGCATAAAAACTTGTCACGGACAACTCTCAATCACTTACCATTAATAAACAACACCATTATTGTCTTCTTTGCAATATAATTTGCGTTAGAGATGAAGCCATCCATCTCGAAGACAGCACGGTCGGGATTATCATCTGAAACAGTAAGATCCAGCAAATCACGAGCTACGGCAGCCCCATAGACAGATCTAATGGCATCCAGTCTGGAGTTCGAAACGATTGTGTGGATGTCTGCTCTATTAGCCCCATGCTATACAAAATAACAATCAAATGTGTACAAGACTCATGACCCCTGGTATTTAATTTAGAAACTGTATACATCAAGTGACAGTTATATGGCAAGTAGCTCACCTTTCTACAGGAGAAACTGACGTGTATGTTGTGAATAGCAAATCGACTAATCAAGTCAACTATTTTTGCATAATCATCATTGGAATTCTGCAAGGTTTTTCTGCGAGCAGGCATATTGTAAAAAAGATTGTCAACCTATAAAAGATGGTATCAGTTTTATCCAATGTAAGAGCTATTAAGAATATGGATATTTACACCCATAACCCTGAGTAATTTCGTAATTACCCCAGGAACCCTCAATAATCACGAATTACACCCAAGACCTTGAGTAGTGCTTAACTCTTACACCCATAACCCCGTGTTAACTTCCATCCAATTTTTCGTTAATTATGACGGTATCCGTCGAGTATTTTATATTTTATACCCTTTAATTTTCCATTATATACCAATATCCCCTTCTTCCTCCTCCCCTACATCCTCCTCCTCCGATCAACTCCTCCTTCCGCCGACTACCTCCTCCTCCAAAATCAAACCATCGAAGTCCCTCCACTCCCTCGTTTGCAAGCCCTCGTCGATGCCCTCTGGCCTGCAAGCCGCCAGTCGAAGCCTCCCCTCCCAACCAGCAAGCTCCCGCCTCCACCTACAAGCCCCAGGTCGGAGCTCCCCCCGCAAGCTCAAGTCGGACCGCCCCCCACCCCCGCTCACCAGCAAGCTCTAGGCCACACACACACACACAGGGCAAGCCCCCCCGCCCCCCGCTCACCAGCAAACTCCAGCCCCCCCCCTCACGCGCCTCCGCCCTGCAAGCTCCCTGCTCGCCGCTCCAGGCCAAGGCCCAGGTCGAATCTCCCATTGCGTGCACCTCCGCCAGCCTACCCCCGTCGCTGCCTGCCGCCCTCCGTGAAAGACCCCACCGCCTACTGCAAGTTCCAGGATCGAACATGTCTCCTCTCCTTCCTTTCTTTTTTTTATTAATCTCAGTCGTTAGATCACGGATTGGGTTAGATTAACTCACTCATCTGGTTGAGTTAATGAACTAAACTAACTGAAGGTTATGGGTGTAAAATGGAATGGTTATTCAGGGTCTTGGGTATAATTCGTGATTATCGAGAGTTCCTGGGATAATTATGAAATTACTCAGGTTATGGGTGTAAATATCCCTTAAAAATATTGATTTCAAATGTAACGTAATAACTGTCCAACCATTATTTGAGTTCCCTTCACGGCAGCGCAAGGTCTCGGCTCATGTTCCATGATCCCATCTTTATAAGTTACTCTGACAATAAATTTTTAAAAATAAAACGATAGATATGCAAAGTTTTGAGATAAGCAATCATAACAAGACACCAGAAAAATGTCAACTACCTGTATCCGTGCAATTGGCCTCCTGTAATAGTTGTCACAGTGACATGGCCAACATATGTCATGCTTGCTAAAGCCTCACCTCTGAAACCCATAGACTTGATGGTCTGTAGGTCCTCGTATGTTGATAACTTTGAAGTAGTATGCCTTTCACAGAGTATAGGCAAGTCCTCGAACTATTCTTGTCATGCACCGAAAAAGGAATGACGTATATATGAAAGTTGAGTAAATGCGCAAACAACAATACACCGACAAATTATATTAGGTACAATTTCAAGAAATCTAGTGGTGCAAAAAGTGAAAATAATTTCACATTTATGAATGTAGGAAGAGAAACAAATAGAGAGTACGAAAAAAAGCGGGGAATCATTCGAAATGCCACTGAAAGAGGAATAGGGTCAAAAAATGGGATGGAGACGGATAGATGAAGATGAACTCCAAAATTTGGGATTCGGTGAAGTGAGATGGCTCTCAAATGGGAGTGGCGAAAGGTGAGGGAGCGCTTGAGAGAGAAAGGTGGGGTTCGTAAGCCAGTGAGAGAAAGTAAGGGAGCGTGATCACAAGAAGGTGATGGTGCCGGAGGGTGTGTGGCTGGATTATGATGCCCTCGCATGGGAGAGGGGTGATAGATGCTGGGAAGGTGTGGAGGGGAGAATGAGGGTCAGGGGTGGCGGAGCGCTTGTGGTATTGGCGGTGGATTTCTCCTTGGAGTAGGGCGAGATCGCCCATTATGCTGGGTTGGAAGGCGATGGTAGGTACAGCTCGAGGCAGCATCGCCACCGCCGGTCTCAGACTCAGAGTCTGATTCCGATGTGATGATGAGGGGCAATTCGTAAAGCCATGCCCGAGTGACTTAGTTTGTTTTGGTTGCGACTCGCCAGATGACCGCAAAGTGGACTAAGTCGTAAGTAGGGTTGGGCATTGGACTAGGCCGGCTCGACCCTGCCCAAAACCCGACCCGCATAACCCACCCAAACCCAAAATTTAGTGGACCGGTCATGGACCCCAAAATGAGCCCGTATTGATTATCGGGTCGGGTTCAGGCCTGAGAAGGTCCAAACCCGCAAACCCGATAGCCCGACCTATACAATATAATTATATCCAGTATATTCATGTTCGTTCCAAATACTATGTTCTAACTTTAATATCCTTATTCGAGTGTAGAATAAATGCTCAGACACATTAATAATTCATATCCATTAACGTGGATTTGGGGACATTATTAATTAATATGCAAGTATGGAGTCTGTGTGTTCAAGTGTTAGAGCATGTACAACGGTAAGTAACCAATCTGTGTTGGGTCATAGTGCTCGCATCTATAATGGCGGTTTAAGTCATCATATTTTTTTACCACATTTCTTATTTAAAAACATACAACTAATGTCAGAATCACGAATTAGTTAGCGTACTGAAAGTCTTAAACATGAACACATGCATAAGAAACAACCAGACAAATGCAAGAACGGAACACATGATACTGGTGTACATAGGTGTTAAATTGGGTCGACCTGACCCGAACCCTGTAGAGATATTTCTAGTATTTATGTACTTATGTGTCATGCTTATTTTCGTTGTTCCATCTTATGTAATTTACCCATAGGCTTCCTCTATATAAGAGAGCCTAGGGTTCCCTTGAATAAACAACTCCTCTCTTTCATTTCTTACAGCATGGTATCAGAGCCCTCCACCCTAAACCCTAGCCGCCCCTCTCATCCCCGCTGCCCAACCCATCCCCGCCGCCTCTCCTCCTCCCTGTTGCCTCTCCTCCTCCTCGCTGCCTCTCCTCCTCCCGCTACCTCTCCTTTCCACCGCCTCTCCTCCACCCCGCCGCCTCTCCTCCTCACCAAGGGCGCCGTGCGTGGGCCCTAAGCCACCCCCTTTCTCCAACCGACGACGCCTCTTCTCTTCATGAGTATGAGTGCATAAGTCTACATATGCACTCATATCCCCACATGTTTATGTAGACGATTCTTCATTGGTCTACAAACCCTAGTTCTTCGTCTCCGTCAACTATGTCAGAAAACAAGGTTGATATGCCCTCCATTGGCGCGCCTTCAAAGGTCCACCGCCAATAGTCAAGATGGATGGGACGAATTATGAGCTCTGGGCGATGCAGTTCATGAGCCTCATGAAGTCCAACGGTAAAAAGCACATTCTTACCGAAGATGAGCCGGCAGAGAAGACGAGGATTTACGCTTCGTGGGAGGCTGATGATTCGTATGCCAAGGTCTAGCTTTCTGGCATTCTAACAATGGAGATTGCCAATGATGTCCTACATCAGCCCACGGCTAAGGCCATGTGGGATATTCTTGCTGCGACGTACTCGCAGATGAGGAACGAGACCAAGATCCCCCAACTTCAGCATGACATCTTTACAATCAAGCAGAATGGTTGACCGCTGCATTCGTTGTATACATCCCTACGGGGGATGTTTGAGAAGATGTACAGTATCATTCCACTGACGATGACCACTGAGCAGCAGAAGACGTTCCAGAATGCTACAATGGTGGGGGTCTTACTAGCAGCACTAGACCCGGAGTATGATGCGGCTCGCTCGCAGATACTGGCAGATGCTACTATTCCTCCAGTGGAGGAAGTGTATCGACGACTCAGCCGAATTTCGGTTTCTTCTCCAGCATCTACGCTATCTCCTTCAGCGATGGCTACTTCCCGAGGCAGAGGTGTCCCCTCCTCTTTTCGCGGTCGTGGACCTCGTGGTCGAGGTGGCCGCTTCCGTCAGCCATGCACCTTCTGTCATCGCCCAGGTCATGCGGAAGATACATGCTAATCTAAGCATGGTTTTTCTTGCATCTGCCCGTGTAGCCGAGCATGATGTGCCCACACTGCCATCTACTTCATACCAGCGGTTTGAGGATCTTGTCGTCAGACTACGGGATATCATGCCTCCTGCCACTACTGATTCACCAGGAGGACACTCAGACATCGCAGCTTCAGCCTCTGCCACCACCTCAGCCACGGCAAGCACATCAGGTAGCATACATGCCTTTACATCATGTCACAGTTCTGATGTTTCGGAATGGATCATGGATTCCGGTGCGACACATCATCTCTGTCGGGACAGAGATAAGTTTACATCCTACAGGAAGGTTTCCCCAGGGAGATCGGTAGTTATAGCAGATGGGACTCATTCCCCCATCATTGGACAGGGGAGACCAATTTGACACCCTTTACTCGCCTGCTGAATGTTTAGCATGCTCCAGATTTCTCGATGAACTTACTCTCTATTAATCAGCTTACAAAGGATTTGCATTGTCGAGCTATATTTGACCCATCATGTCTTATTTTTCAAGACATTCTAATGGGCAGGGTGATTGGTTGTGGTTGTGAGCAGGATGGTCTTTATCGGTTGGTTCGCACCTCCTATGCTGGTGTCTCATCTGCTTCTCCTTTACCTGGTATCTACATTTTGGTCATCTTCCTCTTCAGAAGCTGTGTCATATCTTACCCCAGATTTCACCGAAGTCTTCATTCCAGTGTGAAGCATGTCAGTTGGGAAAGCATCACAGGTCTAATTTCCCTCGTCGTGAGTCTAGGAGCAGTCGCTCCCCTTTTGAGTTATTGCATGTTGACATTTGGGATCCGAGTCATGTACTTGATCACCAGGGACACAGATTTTACTAAGTGGTCGTTGATGATTTCTCTAGATTGTAAATGGGTCTTTACTGTCAAATATAATGCGGATGGCAGCCTTGATCGCTATAAAGCAAGACTAGTGGCACGTGGATTCAGTCAGACCTATGGCGTGGATTATATGGACACTTTTTTCTCCGGTGGCCCGTCATTCAACTCTACGTGTTCTTCTGCCAGTTGCAGTGGTACGTGATTGGCCCTTATTCCATCTTGATGTTAAAAATGCTTTTTATATAAAGATCTGCATGAAGAAGTCTACATGCAGCAGCCTCCGGGGTTTGCTGCTGAGGGGGAGTGTCATATGGTGTGTAGACTTCACAAGGCCATATATGGTCTAAAACAAAGTCCGCGAGCATGGTTTCAGACGCTTTCAGATTTTATCCAGAAGCAAGGGTTCATAAGATCAGATGCTGACCACTCTTTGTTTGTCCAGAAGACTCCCAAAGATATTGTTATTATTATGGCATATGTTGATGATATACTTGTTACAGGAGATGACATGCAGAGGATAAAGATGGCAAAAGCATTTTTAGGCCATCAGTTTGTGACGAAGGATCTTGGTACTCTACGATACTTTCTGGGATTGGAGTTTGCGAGGAATGCGTAGGGTCTTGTGATGACCCAAAGGAAATACATTACATATATGCTTGTTGAGACAGGTACGATCGGGTGTCGACCCTCTACTACTCCCATGAATCCCAGTATGAAGCTATATGGAGATGATACAGGAAGAAGTTGACAAAAGAAGATATAGAGAAATGGTGGGCAAACTTCTCTATATTACTATCACCAGACCTGACATTGCCTTTGCAGTTAGTTGGGTGAGTCAATTCATGGAACAGCCCAGACAGATACACATGGATGTTGTATATATGATACTAAGATATCTAAAGTCGTCTCCGGGTGCAGGATTGTTGTTCAGGAAAGAAACAAATCTTTCTATCTCTGCTTGTGCTGATGCGGATTATGCAAGATGTCCTAGAGACCGGAAATCTACCTCAGGTTTTGCAGTGTTTGTCGGCAGTTCCTTAGTTTCTTGGAAAAGCAAGAAACAGACAATGGTGGCTAGATCTAGTGCTGAATCTGAGTACAGGGCCATGGCACAGGCAAGTACGGAGATGATGTGGGTTCGAGCCGTATTAGCAGATCTGCATATAGATGTACCATTACCCATGGAGTTACAATGTGATAATCAAGCAGCGTTATTTATTGCTAATAATACCGCATTTCACGAAAGGACGAAGCATATTGAGGTAGATTGCCACTATACCAGGGATATGATCCCGAAGGGGTTGATTTCTACTTCCCATGTTAGTTCAGGAGAGCAGACTGCAGATATTTTTACTAAGCCATTGCTCAGAGGGTCATTTCAGAAATGTTCTTCCAAGCTTAGCATGATTGACATCTATGCTCCATCTTGAGGAGGAGTGTAGAGATATTTCTAGTATTTATGTACTTATATGTCATGCTTATTTTCGTTGTTCCATCTTATATAATTTACCCATAGGCTTCCTCTATATAAGAGAGCCTAGGGTTCCCTGGAATAAACAAGTCCTCTCTTTCATTTCTTATAACAAAACCGATCCATTTTGTTTGGGTCGGATTTGGGCTTGGGCCTCCTGGAATTTGAAAATAAAATGGGCCTAGACCCGACCCATTAGCCTATATACTTGAATAAGCTTGAGTCGGGCCAACTCAAATCAGGGCCCGATGCCCCAACCCTAGTCGTAAGAGACCTATATAGCTTGTAAAACCCCGAAGGGGGACAATATGCAATATCTAACACCTGTCAAGGTTATTATGTGAATTTCCTAGCATGAACTTATCTTAATTTACCAAAATAGAGGAAAATTGTTGTATGATTTATCCGGGGAGGCTAGGATTCTTGAGACAATTACACCTACACCCTCGAACTATAAACTAAACTTCGTACAACCTAAATACTCCAATACTTCCCCTTAACTTAAGAGCATAGATGTCCATCATGCACAGCTTGGAGATACATCTAGTGAATAGGGATTAAATAAGAGGTTTGGTGAAAACATTCGTTGTTTGTTCTTTGGAAGTAACCGACTATGTGTTGATGTTTCCTTGCTGAATCATATCGCGTGTATAATGGTAGTCTACATCCACATGTTTCGTGCAATAGAAGGTAGGATTATTCGCAATAAACATTGCAGCAATATTGTCATAGTGCACAATCAAAGGGATTGGATATGTTAAGTGTAAATCCTTCATAACTGATTTGATCTACATTGGCTCCATCATGGATTGGGCAATTGCCATGTATTCAGATTTTGCATTGGATCTAGCGGCCATTGCTTGCTTCTTGCTTCTCGATGTGATTAGGTTATCCCCGAGATAGGTGCAGCAACTTGTTGTAGACTTCCTGTCATTTGCACACATTGCATAATCAGCATTAGAATGAGCGATAACATCAAGTGTCTTTCTACATGCAAATAGTAGACCTTTCCCCTGGAGCATATTTCAAGTATCTCAATATCATCAACAGTGCCTCCCAGTGCACTTGACATGGTTTGGCCATGAACAGACTTGTTCGGTTTATAGCAAAGGATATATCAGACCGAGTAATGGTAACATACAGGAGTTTTCCCACGAGACACTTGTATTGTTTTGCATCAGCATATGTCATCCAGTCATCATACATTTGTGCACAAGGGTCCATAGGAATAGATGTTGGCTTGGCTCTTAACATTCATGTCTCATGTAAGAGATCTATAACATATTTTCTCAGTGAGAGAATCAGGCCACCAGTATTTCTTATGATGTCAATGCTCAAGAAATAATAAAGTTCTCATATATCTTTAGTGACAAAATATTCTGCAAGATACCTTTTTAGTGTCTACGATGCCATTAGTATCATCTCCGGTTAGAATTATGTCATCAACATATACAACATCGCAACAGTCCCTTTATCTATTTTCTTGACAAATAGAGAATGATCTGCAGTAGAGCAAATAAAAACCAACCTTGGACACAATATCAGATAATTTCTGAAACCATCCTCTTAGGCTTGTTTGAGATCATGTATTGCCTTATGGAGACCGCACACCTTCTGATACTCCCCTTGCTCAAAACCAGATGGTCGTTGCATATAAACGTCCCCATGTAGATCACCATAAAGGAAAGCATTCTTTACAGCAAGCTGATACAATGGCCAGAATAGTTGTACTGGAAATAAGACTGCGCATGATAGGGAGCAAGGTTCAGAAAGTCGGTATGCGGGTTCGTTCGGTTGGGCGGTCTGGGGCGAGTAAGCGGGTAGGCGGAAGTATATGCGGAAGTATATGTGGATTATGTGGTTTCTATTATTTTAATTAAAAATTAATTAAAAATATAATAATAATTTCAAACATTATATATTTATGTTAAAAAAAATATAGCATGGAATAAATATGAAGTGAAGATTTTTTGTACAATATGATATCAACCAAAGCATTTTCAAAGGTCATTCATTTCCAAAAGACAAATATGTTAACGGTGGAGAGAGCAAAAAATGTTGTAAATTGATTTAAGATAGAAAAAAATGGTGGATACCCTTGTCTAAATTGGAAGGTAACATTTTTTGGAAGTGTAACATTGTTAGTAAACACAACCATGAACCTTCGTATTTTAGTAAATGGTGTATTTGTCTACTCAAAGCAAAATATTAAAAATTCAACCATTTAAACTAAATATATGTAATTTGCTTTGTACAGTTAAAAATTCCATGCAAATCTGACATCTATATTCATTTTATCCTCAAAAAGATCTAAGATAAACACATATAATTTATTCTATATTCATGCAATTATGAGATAATTTAAAAATCAGAGCTGCCATTGGAGAATCTAAAAAAATAAAGAGTCATTGTTGTTGAATCTAAAAAAAGAGATTTAGAGCTAAATAGATCAATCAACAAACCTTGATAGAGGAGAAAAAGATGGTGGAGGAGCAACCCATGTGGAAGTCAAGAAGGTGGCGGATAAGCAAAGAGTTACACTATTACATATGCGGTCGCATATGCGGATTACTCGGCCAAGTAGCATACTTGGTGTGGTAGGGGGGCCGCCTACGCATATGCGGCCGCATAGCTGACTTTTTGAACACTGATAGGGAGACGAGCCACTGGTGAAAAATTGTCAAGATAATCAAGACTATGTATTTGTGTGAACCCTTGGACACCAGACGAGACTCATATCGTTCTATGAAACCATCTAGGAGAGTCTAATGGTAAATACCCACCGGCTACCAACGACAGTTGCATCTTGCGGAGAATCAACTAACTCCCACATACCCCTGAACAAAAGAGTCTTCATTTCTTCTTGCATAGTGGTGTTCCACTCAGGAACTAATAATGTGTGTTGATAAGTAGAAGAAACAATAACTGTAGATACACCTGCCAAGAAGGTTTTGTATACGGAGACAATCTCATTGTCGGCACATGGTTGGAAAGGGAATGTAGTGTACATGTATGTGTCCCTTTCCGAAGAGTTTTAGGTTGATCAAAATGATCTTGAGAGTCTTGAATCTCCTCCTCGGGAATATGTCCACATGTAGATACATTTTCCTCAAGTGCAAGGTCATTAGTGTGCTCATCGTGGCATGCCTTAGGATCAAGTGTTGGCATAAGATTAGAGGATGTCAAGCGACTGGAATACACTAACTGAAAAGGTAGATCATCCGCGGCACTAGTGTTCTGAGATAGATGATTACTAGGAGGAGATGGCATAGGAATAGTGGCAATCATTTTGTCGCCAGGAGACACAACGCGAGAACCAGAGGTGGAATAATACGGTATAGACTCAAAGAATGTCACATCTGCACTAACATGGTAGCAATGACGCAATGAGTCATAGCACCAGTACCCCTTCTGAGTTCTGGAGTAACCTATAAAGATATGTTTCACAGCAATGGAAGAGAGTTTATCGCGACCAACAAAATGAATGTTAACAAAGGAGGGGCGCCCAAATATTTTTAGTGGAACGTGGAATATTTTTTTGCCAGGGAAGGGCAGAGAATAAGGTGTATGTTCTCCCCACATGGTGCACAGTATACTATTTATTAGGTACGTAGCCGTGAGAACAGCATCACCCCAAAAAGTGAGAGGAGTCGCACATTGAACAAGTGTGGATCACATCAAGAATGTGGTGGTGTTTCCTTTAAGCTACACCATTTTGTTGTGACGTATATGGACACGATGTTTGGTGGATGATCTAATGCTCAGTTAGAAAAGAGCGAAGATATTGATTGCAAAAATCAAGAGCAATTATCAGTACGAATAAACTTGACACTAAAGCCAAACACATTTTTCATTTCTATAAAGAAGTTTTTCATAACATTACTAACCTCGGATTTTGATTTTAAAAGGAAAATCCATGAAACTCAGGTAAAATCATCAACCGCAACAAGATAAAATCTATGTCCTGAATGATCTGGAGCATAACTAGGCCCCCACACATCAAAAAAACAGGCTTACTGACACAACATGGATGACTTGGAAAAGAATTCCTATGATACTTTCCAAGTTGATAGGCTTCACACTAGAATGATGAAGATGCAGGAATTTGAGGTAGGAATCTTATCAGTTTTAGTAGAGGCAAACGACCAATATGTGTGTGCCACGTGTAGGCTGATGAATCCCCAATAGACTGAAATATGACCCGTAAAAGGAGACTGTGACAAGTGGTACAAACCCCCTTCTTCACGGCTACAACCAATCACCTGATCCGTCAACATGTCCAGAAAGACAAGAGACATTTGATCAAAAATTGCACGACAATTTACCTCCTCAATAATTCCTGATACAGATAAAAAACGCATAGGAATTCAGGATCTAGAAAAACACTGGGCACATCGAATCGTAATATATATTGGACTATGAATTTCAAGCATGTTCTAAAAAAGTCGAGGTTTGATGAAAGCTCGACCGCCGGGAGAGGGAAGCGGCTTATATGACTGGTAAGCTCGGGAGAGGTTTGATGGAACTTGATGAAAGAAGTCAAGTGAAGGGAGAAAGGAAAAGGTGCTGTTAAATACAGATTCCGGAGAATCCGTCGACGATTCACGTCTAACCTCGTCGCCCTACCCTATGTATTATATTAGCCTTTGTTAGTCATCCTCTTGATACCCTATCAGATTTCTTATATTTCAGACGAGTCAGGAGGGATCAACCTTCTCACAAGTCAGCCCTACGCTCTAACCAGTGAGTCAGTCTATCCTACTAGCTCGAGTATACGTGAAAGTGGCTATCTGCGGGAAGTCCTATCGAGCGTAATCGACATTTCGACCCTCGATTGGGACTGACCAAAAGGCCCCCACAAGTCCCAAGGGCGGAAGTGGAATTTGTTCAACCAAATATACGAAGCCACTTGAACCTTCCCCTGTCCGTCAATGAGGGATTGTCTGTCATATGTCACGACAATGTTACAGCCTGGTGCCACCTCTCGAAGTGTAGAGAATTGATTTTTGTGGTCGTTGTTGTGTTGTGATGTACCCGAATCTACCAACCAATCAGAAGGACTAGATATACGTACAAGCATGGTACAATGTAGATATACTTGAGGGATTCACGAAAACTGCAATATCGATGGAGGTAGTGCCCATGGTAGTTCATGCTCCAGATGAAGATGATTGCGATGCAACTCCATGTTGGTTCAACTGTTGCATCAAATCCTCATATTCTGCTCTGGATATACTTGACGAGATGTCCTCCTACGCCAGGATGGCAAGATGAGCCATTGGGGGTCTTCCCATGCTTCCCTCAACATCGATCCTCAGTGTAGCTCATTAGGCCAGAATAAGTGCATGTGGGATTTCCACATCCGGAATCACAACCACGTCACATACCTTAAAAGAAAGTCCCTTGGCCTCTGGCTAATGGTATGGCCATAGCCGATGGGGTCTCAACCCGAATCTCTGTCGGAAGAGATGTAGACAACCTGCTAAGCCTGTTGAAGGCTTCTTCCATAGATGCAGTAATCATTTGTGCTCTAGCGGCTTCATATATAGGGTCCAACCCTCTAAGAAAAAGTCCTATCATCAGTTGATTCCTGAAGGCAATATGCGTAGGACACGTACAAATGGGCATATATGAGTTTAATCTCCGAAACCCAGAATTCAATGCCGAAATAAATTGAGCAAGGAGACAGCCATTTTACTTCAATTGAGACATCAACATATGTCTGAAGGATCTTGGCATATCTTCTCTTCCGAGTATGTCGTGAGAAGACTGACCCATATCCATTTAGTTGTCTTGTAATGCACAATATCATTTACAATACGTGAGCAACTACTCATAATCCACGCCTTGACCATAGCATTATCCTTCTTCCATGTTGCAGTCATGCTTGTTTTCTCGGTTGGTTCCTCCTTGGTGATGATGTGCTCATGTCCCTCTATTACATTCAGAGTGGACTGGAACCTCAACATATAAATTCGTACCATCCAATTTGGTGATGGTACCAAAGAAGAGGTTCTTCGCTTCTCCTTCATGGGTAGATAAATCTACTACCTCAGACATATTTTCACAATATACACAGGACCAACACAACCATCACGACAAAAACAACAGGATATAATCTCAACAAAAACTAATATCAAAACATGTAGTCTAGGTCATGACGGCCCCCTTCAAGTACCAATCACAGTAGGGCGCAAATAACAACGGTTGTATCTTTCATATAGTAAAGAAGTATCCAACTTGGAGGTCTATAACTGGCTGGAATGGCAGTATATTTCAAGATGTGGAGGTGCTGGCGAAGCTGGAACACACTATAGGAGGTGTTGACGGAGCTGGAGCTCGTCATGGGAGGTGCTGGCGGAGTGGTAGGTGCTAGAGCTCGTTAAGGGAGGTGTTGGAACTCTGGAAGGTGTAGGATGAGTCACTGGAGGAGCTGGAGGCGACGAAGGCATTGGCGGAGGCATTGGAGAAAGCGGAGAAGGCGATGGAGGCGCTAAGGAAGGCGGAGGAGGCGTTGGAGAAGGCCGACGGAGGCGTTGGCAGAGGTTGTGTTGGAAGAGGCGGCGTTGATGGTGGAGTTAGGTCAGGGACCCTAAGAGAGGGAGCCCATCTTAGGGCTCCGACACCCTAAGAGAGGGAGCACCACCTCAGCAAAGAGAACCCCCCCCCCTCCAGCAACCCCGCCCCTCCCCCTCCTCTACTCCGCCAGCCACCACCCCCCCTCCTCCTGACTCCCCCAGACAACCTGTGCAGCAGCGCAGCTACCTATGTCGAGAACCCTTTAACCCCCCTCCCCTTCTCAACAACTTCTTGGCCCAAACCTTCACCGCCGCACGACCTCCTACATCCACCGTCGTTGCATTCCCCACCCCCCACCCTGCAATAACACCGACCAGCGACCCTCCCGCATCCACCACTAAAGCCTCGGTTGGCCATCCAGTCCCAATCGACCCACGGGCGCCCGTCTTCTCACCGCAGCTCCAAACGCGAAGGAAGAAACAAGATCAGATCGTCGAGAAAGGTTGTAGGAGCTCCCCTGCTTGTGCGCTAAGCTCCCACACACCGAGCATAGGGTGACATCACGTCGCGTTGCCGCGCGATGACCAAAACGACCGCATCGGATGGTGCATCAAGCACATGCGACGGCACGAAATCGTCGCCCAGCTAGGCTCCTCCCTCTTGTTTGTGGCCCTCGCTCTCATGATGGTGGCTCTAGCTCCTGAGAAAACCCACCCCCACCTCCCTTCCTCGAGAAGCACCAGGGATGCCTCCCCCCTCAAGGGAAGTGGGGTAGACAAGTGTGTCTGCCTTGCCACCGCCCTTGAGCTCCGTCCCCAGGATCCACTCCAGAAATTCCCCGAGCCACCGCTGGAATGCCCTAACCCTAGTCGCCCAGTCGGGCCTCCTGTATACGACATCCCTATCTAAGTGTTAATGTGATGTTCTTATTTCAAGAATTATATTTAAAATAATGTGACAATAACATTTTTTAGGGGACAATAACATATTTATTTATTAAGGATTTTCGCTCAAGATGCAAAAATAAAGTGGATGAATCCAAAATCATTGTATTACCGTGATGTTGTACTCAATATTGATCAATAGACAGTTAAATGGGTAAATTCTTTCAACCGTAGAATGAGTCAGATAGGGAGGCCTGATGGTGCCTCTTCTTATTGTCATTATGGATAATCTGTTGATTATGATGATTAATGGAGTTGTGTCTATGGGTTTCTACTCGGGCTACAAGAGGAGGGGAGTCCTCGATTCAGATGCTTTAATATATTGACAAGACAATCTTCTTTGTAGAAGGAGATATGGACAAGGCAAAGGGGATTTTCATGATTTTTGGCAATGTTTCGAATCGCAAGGTCAATTAGGACAAGTCTGCCTCTCCACTATGTACTGTATGAACTTTCGCATGGTAAAATTAACATGTGCTCGACGGCTTTTGGCACATCTCGCAAGTCTAGCCCCTACGGATTTACATCTGATTTGTGATAGACTCAAGCAAGTGGACTAGATTCTTATGCTGGAGAAGCTAAAGAAAAAGTTGGATGGTTAGAAGGCTAGTTGTATGTCTAAGGGGATGGCACATGGTGCTTCTCAACTCAAGGTGGCGTTATTCATCATCCCTATTTTTTCCTATCCTCTCATTTGATGTCGGTGGAAATAAAGATCCGTTTCGAGGCTTTATATGTGTTAGGAGTATATATGTTAAGAGAAAATTCTATGTGGTAGGAGTATATTCTTGTAACCCTGTTATGGGCATTTAGGTATTTTTCCTTTGAGCTCTCTAAGGTTTTGTCCTATATAAGGATCCCTAGACCTCTTGAATAAGACACGCTCTTTCATCTTTTCATTATTCTCCACATGGTATCAGAGCAGCGGTCCTAGAACGGTGCTCTGACCTAATCCTACTGCCACCACCAAGCCCCACCCCGCCCCCTCCCCTCCTGCGGCCCTGCACCGCTTCCCCACGCGGCCCCGCCGTCTACAGCGGCCTTGTGCCGCCCCCTCCACGCAGCCCTGCGCCGCTCCCCTCCCCCCACGTGGCACAACACTGCCCCGTACTGCCCCGTGCTGCACTAGCGATCCCGCGTCGTCCCCATACCGCCCACCCTCGCGGCCCCACGCCGCCTTGTGCTGCCCCAGCGACCCTGCGCCGTTTCCAGTGGTTCCATGGCATCCACCCCTGCGGCCCCACGCCGCTCCGTGCTGCCCCAACAGCCCTGCGCCACCTTCAACGGCCCCGTGTCACCCTCATGCAGGCCTTCAGCAGCCTCACCCTCGCGTGCCGCCACAATCAACGGTCGCATGCCTCCAGCAGGCTCGTGCCACCACTCGGGACATGCCGCCTGTCGGACTTCTGTTCGGCGTACTGCTAGGTCTATATGATACTTAAGACTACATTCTTGACCTTTGCGGACACCATGGCATCTGCTGAACCCGAGCCCCTGTACCCAACTTCCTCTGTGATGGTCCAGGGCACTTCTATCAAACTCAAGGGTTCCGAGAACTATGTATTATGGTCTCGATCCTTCAAGATATTTATTGGTGGTCAGCGAAAGAACTATATTCTTACTAAAGATCCATCTAAGGAGACAGAAAAGGACTACGATACATGGTACGTCGACAACTGCCAAGTGATTACTTGGATGACCAACAGTGTTGATCCGAATATAGCTTCCAATCTTCTCTACAAGGAAACTGCAAAGGCGATGTGGGAGAGCCTTGAGAACACTTACTCCCAGAAGACAACCAAGTCCAGACTCTCAATATCTATACACGAATTTGGTCTGCAAAGCAAGGAGATACATCCTTGATCGAGTATTATTAACTCCTTACCGGCTTATTTGAGGAACTCCTTATCTTCCAACATGCTTGTTGTGACAAAAAGATAGGAGAATGCGCAGAATGACAAGTGTATCGTTCCTTATCAGGACTACATCCACGGTACAAGCCGGTGAAGGATCAATTTCTGATTGTTGCAGCTCTATCTTCTCTTGAGATCATCTTTGACCGACTACAGGAACTAGAGTCTCCTTCACCTCCTCTGTCTACTGAGACTACAACACATTTTGCTAGAGGGCGCTCGACCTATCAAGGAAGACGTGGCAATGACCTTGGCCGAGGTAGAGGTCGTGAGTTTGGACGAGGACGTGACTCAGATTACGGCTATGAACATGATCATACTACTGCCCGCTATCCACCATGCACTCATTGCGGACGCCTGAATCATCCGTCAGAACGTTGTTGGGCAAAGTTTGGCATGTCTCTCAATGCCAACAGTGCCTATGAGACTGTCTCTTACGATGGCACCTATGATACTATGGACACCTCTAATGTTCAGTCCTCCAGTGACAGTCAAACCTCCTTTACTGCTTCTGAGTATGCTCGCCTTCGACAACTATTACCGAACTCTGCCAGTGACACTGATGTTTCTACTCCAATTGCTAGTCTGGCCACTACATCAGGTACAATTGTCAGCTTTGCCTCTACATTTGCTCCTGCATGGATCATCGACTCGAGAGCATCAACTCATCTGACGGGAGAAGGTAGTCTTCTCACCTCCTCATGGTCGTCTTCCGTTGTGAAGATTGTCCGGGTTGCTAATGGTGCTCATTCCCCTATTACTAGTGTGGGCACCATGGAGTTTTCCTCCAAACTCCAGCTTACTGACGTTCACTGAATCACTACGCTCCTGACTTTCCCCTTAGTCTATTATCTGTTCACAAGTTGTATACTGAGCTTAACTATCGAGTTATATTTGATGAGTTTTGCTATTATTTTCAGGACATCCGGACGAGACAGATCTTCGGTGGGGGATATGAGAAGAACGGTCTTTATTATCTTGATATTCCCTCTGACTCCTTTTTTGTCGGCGCTTCGTCTATCTCTGTTGATCCTCTTTTCTAGCATCTTCGTCTCAGTCATCCGTCTGCCAAAGCTCTCTCTTTAATGTTTCCTGAACACTCCATGCTCAAGCCTTTTGAGTACGAGGCATGTCAGTTCAGAAAACATCATAGAGCGTCGTTCCCCGCTCGTACTGAGCCCGTCGTGAAGTTCATTTCTCCTTAGTCCATTGTGATATTTGGGGACCTTGTCCGGATCGTACTCTGAGTGGATATAGGTATTTTGTTGTTTTTGTTGATGATTATAGTAGATCGTACTGGGTCTATCTTCTAAAAGAACGTTCGGAGATTAATAAAATTGTCAAAAATTTCTTTCATTATGTCAAGAACATCTTCTCCTCTGGTATAAAAAATTTCCGTTCTGATAATGCACTGGAATTCACACAACATGACCTAACAGATTTCTTTGCTTCCCATGAAACCATACATCAAGCCCCTTATCCATATACGTCCCAACAAAACGGATAGCAGAAAGAAAACTCAAACACCTCCTAAATATTGCCCGATCTCTTCTTACTCGGATGAAGGTTCCCAAAATCTATTGAGGTGATGTTGTTCTGACCGTTGTTCATCTTATCAACAGAATTCCATCTCCAAACCTAAATGTGTCAACCCCTTTTTCTCTACTTTACCCAACCGAGTCATCCTTTACTCCTCCGTTAAGAATCTTTGGATGTGTATTTTGTTCATAATTTTCACACTGCAGACAAACTTTCTCGTCGTGCAATCAAATGTGTCTTTCTTGGTTATCCTAGTACTCAAAAAGGTTACAAGTATTATGATCCAATTGGACGTCACTATTATATCTCTGCAGATGTAATCTTTTTTGAGCAGACTAGTTTCTTCACTCAGTCTGTTACAAATATCCCTCTGGATCTCCCACCACCACCCATTGTCTATAAACGCGGACAAATATCTTCACCACCAGATGTTCCTTTGCATGTTTCTCTTTTTCAGGATGATATGCCTTCTACAAGTGTCCCCTCCAATGCTGTCCCGGATGATCTAGAAGATCTTCCAATTGCTCTGCACAGGACTAAGAGGCAATGTACTTCTCATCACACGTTTCATTTCACCTCTACTGCTGGTTTATCTTGCACTGACAGACGATATGCACATGCTCTCATGACTATTTCTATTCTGAGAGACCACCATAGTGCTTTGCAGGATTCAGAATGGCGAAAGGCAATGGATGACGAGATGGATGCTCTTATTTCCACGGGAACATGGAATTTATTGCAATATCCCAAAGGGACTAAACTTGTGGCATGTTACGACCAAACAATCACCAGATGGGTCAATTGACAGGTTGAAAGCTCGTTTTGTGGCAAAGGACTTCACACAAACATATGGAGTGGATTACTTTGAGAAATTTTCATCGGTTGCGTGTGTAGGGTTAATAAGGACTATCCTTTCTGTGGCAGCTAATAATGCATGGCCTATCTTTCAGTTAGATGTGAAAATACGTTTTTATATGGCGATCTTGATGAGGAAGTGTATATGATGCATCCTCTGGGTTATGAAGTCGAGGCGGAGTGTGTATGTCGACTTTGCAAAGCAATATATGGCCTAAAGCAGAGCCCAAGGGCATGGTTCGACAGACTTACTGCAGAGATCAGCACTCTTGGCTTCCTGAGAACAACCTCTGATTATTATGTGTTTGTCAGAAGACGAACAACCGGTATTGTTATTCTTGCAATCTATGTGGATGATATGGTTATCACAGGTGATGATGATAAAGGGATACTAGAGACCAAGACCTTCCTCCAAAAGGCATTTGTTACCAAAGATCTTGGTCCACTACGATATTTCTTGGACATAAAAGTACTACGCACTACAGAGGATCTTCATCTCTCACAGAGAAAATACTGTCTGGACATTCTTACGAAAGTTGGATTACTTAGATGCAAGCCCGCTGGTATTCCTGCAAATCCTAAGAAACACTTCACATCCTCCGATCCTATTTTCGACGATTTTACTCGATATAAGAGTCATGTTGGCAAACTTCTTTACCTTACTGTCACCATACCAGATATTTCCTATGCAGTGAGCAAAGCTAGTCAACACATGGAGCAACCTTGTTACAGTCGCTGGCAGAATGTTTTTCAGATTCTATGATACGTGAAAGAATCACCAGGGTGTGGCCTCTTCTATGGGGCAAATGGGTATACCGATGTTATTGCATATGCTGAAGATGATTATGCAAGCTCACCAGAGGATCGGCGCTCCACCACAGGTTATGCTATGATGGTTGGAGAAAATCTTGTTACTTGGAGAAGCAAGAAGCAGACTGTTGTATCTAGATCCAGTGCAGAAGCAGAGTACAGGGTGATGGCTCAAGCTACTTGCGAGATTATGTGGCTATTAACCTTTCTGCAAGAACTTGGTAGTGGTGTCGCTACTCCTATTCCTCTATATTATGACAACAAATATGCTACATCTATTGCCACGAATCCAGTGTTCCATAAAGAACCAAGCATATAGAGGTTGACTGCCATTTTATTCGTGATATTGTCAGGATTGGAAGGATTGCTACTCCTCACATCGACACTGATCTTCAGCTTGCGGATGTCTTCACAAAGGCACTACCCAAGAAGCAACTTTCTTGGATTGTTTCCAAGTTAGACATGACTAATAAATATGCTCTAACTTGAGGGGGTGTTAGGAGTATGTATTGTAAGAGAAAAATCTATGTGGTATCGTATGAGTATATTCTTGTCACAATGTTAGGGGTGTTTATTATTATCTTCTTTGAGCTCTCTAGGATTATGTTCTATATAAAGACCCCTAGACCTCTTAAATAAGACACGCTCTTTCATCTTTTCATTATTCTCCACATTATGCAACAATCTTCCCGTCCAACTTTGTGAGGGACAACTCTACAGTCCATTTGGTGGACTGGAATTCCATGACAAAACCATTTGAAAATGAGGGTCTTCGTGTGTTGCACCTCAAATAGATGAACAAGGTACTCTTTCCCAACTACATTTTAAAATTTTGGAAAGAAGGCACCAATTTGATGCGTCGTCTATGGCGAATATTCTATGGCATCTCCTCTAGCTTGTCGGCTTCTCAGGGTGCCACAAATGCACCGTCTATTTTTTGGCAAAGATTTGTGTTGTATGTCAGAGATGATACCTCTCTTACAGTCAAAAGGTTGCTTAGCTTAGCAAAAAATCAAGACATTCGAGTGGTGAAGGTTAGTCTAATGACTCGTGAGTCCCCTCTTTTCGTTTCAGACCCTAAATAATAGGGTTTCAAAGTTTCTGCAGATAGCTGAGATTCTAGCTGACATGGAGGGTCCTTCAGACAAGCGAGGCTAATTGTGTTGTTTTGAAGAGTTCTCAATCAAATGGGCATACAAGGTTGTCTCGATTGCTTCCATGGTGTTTCACCCCCAAAACCTAAACCAGAACGCTATGAGGATATGCAGTTGGAATGTTTCTATGAGAATGAGAATTTTTGTTTGGCTGCTCAGACGAGGACATATTATAACCATGGATTACATACCCAAAATCACTCGATACGAGTACATCGTCCTCATTGTTCAGGTGCCCGGGAGAATGTGGACCACTTGTCCTTGTACTGTCATAGATCTAGGGAGGTATGGTCAACAATCAAGATTGATGGGGGTGGACGTCATGTTTAGATGTCCATTTGGGGAAAACTAGGGAGGCTCAAGTGTTTAGAGATTCAAGTCTTTGGCTAGGCTCAAGTGTTGAGAGATTCAAGTCTTTGGCTATCATTTGGTTTTTGTGGCTACACAAAATGGTTTGGTTTTTGGTCGGGAAATATTCTGCGTGGAAAATGTAATTGAACATGCCAGGTCCCTTATCTCTTACTGAGTCTGTATCTTTTTAATTCTTGATATATTTGCAAATGTACAGTGTAGAGTGTGCATCGTTGGATGCTCGTCATTTCCTTCCTCGAGAAAATAATGGACCCAGATAAATCAAATCAGCGCACATCATAAACGATCATCTAATATTAACAATGCTCTGTATCCCAAGGCATAGAAATCTACCATCCTTGCCTTGAAACTATAGCGGTCGAATAACTTTCAGGGAAAATGTTAGTATAAAGATATTGACCACTTGTTCTTCTGAAATAACATGCTTTATGTAAATGAAACTTTAAATGGAGCATGTCTTATGTGTACTGGGTTACGGAAAATAGAATGATTATAATCTAGACATGTAAGGGCCTTTCACGGAAAACATAATTGATTTCAATAATCTAAACAGCTGATTATCACGCTTATTCCCCATATATCTGTCAGTGACTATGTGAAGATCAATAAGAACGAACTGTACCAGGCTACCTGATGAATACGCATCGATTTAGCGATGACTTTAACCAAGTTTAGATACATGAATTATGTGCTGTAATATGCAATGACGTTTGCTTTTTACTCTTCCAAATTACAAGGTTCCCACCAACATAAGCGTAAATCTGTTGTAAACTTCGTTCGTACATAATCATGATGTTAATCTGAGTACTTTTGGTATACACCAGTCCCGTGACACGGCAAGTGCATATCAATAAAATTGCAGAGGTCTTAAACACATGAGGTCTTGTAATATTAGCATATAGCAATTTTCCTACAAGGGACCTATGTTATTGGTCTTAAGACCATCTTAGTATTCACATCATATAGGTGTACCGATGGGTCCTCGTGAATGGAGGCAGATTTGCCCCGAAAATACAAACAGCTTAAAGAAGGTCGGTAGCATGCTTCCTTCGAAGGAAAAATTTGCTATAGAATGCAGATTCGAGATGCAGACGGAAGTAAACTGTGAGACAGGAACGGGAGGAGGGAAGGCGTGAAAGAAGGAGGTGTGCTTTGACGTAGAGGAAAGCGCATCAGCGAGGGAGAGTATGGATTCAGTGGCGTGCTTAGGATGTGAAAAGGTTGGGGGCAAGCAGGCAGCATTTGCTTCCTCTGACCGTCTTCGTGAGGAGTCAAGTGAAGATGGTTCGGATGGGGAGGGCGAAGCCTTAGTCACGGGTGGCTCCGGTTTGTGAGAGTGCAGTGCATTCCTGGCAACATGCCTTGTGAAAAAGGTGGCTATCAGTCTCGACGAGTTTAAACTACTGCGATGATCACGGGGGAGGTGTGCAGCGAGGTGTCGCACCCTCGGAGATGCGCGGAGTGATCACGGGGAAGATGTGCGTTGTGATCAGGAGAAAGTGCGGTGTGAACGAGTGGTGAACTAACCCTCACACCGGATAGCGGTGGAGGCAGAGGCAGGCGATGCTAACCCGGATGCCGTGGCCGTTGTCGGAGACCTGGATGAGCTTGAGACCTCCGTCCTTGACAACGACGGAGATGGAGGTGGAGTTGGCGTCGAGGCTGTTCTCGAGGAGCTCCTTCACGGCGGAGACAGGGCGCTGGACGACCTCGCCCGCCGCGATGCGGTTCACGACGGACTCGTCCAGGCGCCTGATCATTGGGGGGTCCATGCGCGCGTCCACTGCCATGGGTTCGCCGTGCTCCGGCGCCTCCATCGCTGCCGTTGCGGTGGTGGGGTGTGCGGGAGTGCGAACCGCGGGAGTGTGTTTTTGTCCCTCGGGAGGAAAGCGACAGGATGTATGTGGGGTTTGTTTCGTGGGTGCGCGCTCGGACTGCGATTTGATGATCTGTCTGCGGAGTGCTGCCGACTCCGTGAGAAGCATATCGATGGGCCGCATCGTATATATATGGCTCAGCCGGCCCAGTTCCAATTAAAATGTGGATTTGGGTTGGCGGATCCCTTTCTTTCTCGGGGATTTTTGCCATTCCCATAGCTTTTTTAGACGGATTTAACATTCACGTCCATATCCGTTTTACAAATAGACAGCGATACATATTACTTTTGTAGATGGACACGGATATGAACTCTCATACATCCACGATATAGGATATATATTGCTATAGTCATGGATTCTTTATAATTGTTAACTTAAATGTGGTTTTTATATATTCCAATAAGCTCTGAGTCAATTTATGTTTGTAATGAGCATGCTCATTTTTACTCATATTTTTTTATAATTTTGAGCATAATACTTATTGGTTTACCAATATTATTTCATATTCTTATTGTTAGTAATAATGTTCACAAAAAATAAACATTAAAATTAATATGAAATGGTCATTAATAAATAGAGTATATATCAATGAGCATTGTAATATAAATGATAGAAAATATTGGTAAAAATGAGTGTGTACATTGCAATCCTAATGGGCTCGAGGTTTATTGGAAAAGCTATATATATAATTGGAATGAAATAAATACAATTAGTATATTTTTTGCATACTTAAGTTATTCGCATGAGTCGATAATGCATAATGGGTACAATATGGGAAATCGCTCCCATGCCTAAACAGTTGAAGAATGAGCAGCCCACATATCTCAATTGCATCAAATTTAGCAGCAACCCCACAACGATGGATAAAAGAAAGTCAAGTAAGTGAATCACAAGTGTACTGACCACAAAGCCCCAAGTCCTCGAGTAGTAGTGGATAGATCAAAGAAACGTCATTTTCTGTCTTGTCGGGAAATATGATCCCAACTAGAAGCTACAGAATATAGGCTTGAGTATGACATAGAATCGATCCCCGATATGCATCATTTGGCAGCGCAAAGAAATGCTCTACTAGCCAAGTTATACGAATACATGCACCATCAATATTGAGATTCTTTGATCATGGCATGTTCATCAATCTTCAAACCAAAAATTTGAGCGACATCCTCTAATATGATGGTAATCTCCTCGTGGCTTGTGTGAAATATGTGAATTTGTGAATGCCATCTCTCAACTAAGATCGTGATTAAATGCCAGTTAAGTGAAATAAAGTCCAACTTCATCAAATCAGAGAAGCATGGAGCATAGACATGCTCTACTAACCTCTCATCAATGTGCGCATGGTGCAAAAAATACCCTCCATATGCTTACATTGCAACCATCTTGCATTCTAAAGGAACAGAACAAAGATAGATACATTAACACACAAAAAAATGCTACATAGTTACTGCTATAAGAAAAGGAGCAAATGACGAGCAGGTCTACGAGAGCCCTCGAGAGCTTGCGTACTCGCTAGATCACGAGCGAGCACATGGACAAGACCGTGTTCTCGCATCGACCTCGCCCACTTGAATTTCCTCCCATGCAGGCTTAGCATGTGACACAAAATTGGGCGAGGACCTGGCAATTTTTCATAAGCCGAGTTCATTATTAGCGTTGTATATATTAAATACTGAGCATGATATATTATTGGCAAATGATTTAGTTCTGAGATAGCATATAACCTAGAATTTAAGATGTATGAAAAGTGCTTGATTAAATGACCAAGCCAAAATAGTTGAGAAAATAAAAACTAAAGTTTGTGATATATGTTGTGATAGTTCATATTTCTTTATTTGACTCTAGATGAGTACAAATATCACAAATACATATCACATATTTGTGTTTAAGGACATGTATATTAGTATAGGTCTTAGAATATGTGTCAATTTTGGGTATATACATACATCTATTGCGATTGCCCAAATGCCTTTTAATATGTGTGGGTTAGATGAGTATATGTATGTCTAGTGTAGCGTGTTTGCTATGCTTGTAGATGATATATGGGATATGTAAATATGTTCAATTTAGTGTGTATCGATATATTTTATATGTGCAATATGTGTTTATGTATATGCGAGGGGTACGTGAGTATCCGTGTATGTATGGGTAGAACTTGTGTGTGCATGATACGTGTATGTGTGGGTATGTGTGTAGATGTGTATAATATGCCATGCCCCCCCCTAACTTTTTAGTTTCTAAAGTTTCATTTAGAGATTTTAGTATAAGATAATTATAAATTTCAATGAATATAAATGTTTGTATGTGTATCTTGATTTATAATTAATGAAAAGATGGAATGATTTTTTAAGGTATACTACGACAATACAAAGAAGAATAAAATCAGTCAAATATAATTATAAAATTAGGTATTATCATGTCATTATATACTTTAAAATGTTGATATGAATGTAGCAATATGTAGTGACGGATATAAAAATGTGTTGTCATACTCTTACAAGTAGATACAAATGTAAAATCATTATGGATGTGATACGAATTATTGAAGAAGTACTATATGCATTGATTCAAATGACTGCTAAGAATTAAGGCGGAGTAAGGGATAAGTGAGTTTTATCCTTTGTTCCTATTTAGTTGCTTAGAAGATTAAATAAGGGATTAATACTGTAGTGGAAAGATGATAAATGAAGTATTAGTGAAATGCAACCACTAATACTAGGTAGTTTATCTTGGGATAAGATTGCTTGGATTAGCTTAAATTTATATGCATAAGATGGTTATACATTAACAAATGTAATAAATGTTGGTATTTCATACCAATCACATTAAATATGGTGAAATAATTCATAAATTTTGTTACACAAAATCGTACCAAATCTAGAATGGTTGTGTATAAAAATAAATACATGAATGCAAATATTTGTAGATATCGGCATCCTTATCCATTTTAAAATAGATATGGACGTGAATGTGCTACTAATGTGATAAATCATTAAAGCAATTGAGAATGTTATTGTGCATTTTTTAAAGGGATTTTTACCCGGCAGACCCTACAATCTTTTGCAATTACCGCTATGACCTTCGAAACATCGTAATTCCTCCCTCACCCTCGTAAACTTGCTCCGTCTTACCCCACGAACCCTACCGTTAAAATGACAAATCTAAGGTTAACTTTCTTGAGTTAAAAACGAGTTAATCTAACCAATCCCTGATCGGACGGCTAGAATTAACCAATAAAAAAACAATTCTCTATCAGCTTCCTCTATCAGCTTCGTCTTTCACTGCAGCACTGACTGGAGGAGATTGGCGGTGCGTGCATGTGTACCGGGCCGTCTTCCACTGCAGCACTCTTATAAGGCGAGTTTTCCTCCAAGAATTATTATCCTTGTACTGCAAGTTCAATTTTTCCGTGGATCGATCTTCCTCCGCTTTCCTCCTGAAATCATATTCGAGTCGACCAATAGAATCTTTTAAATTTATGCAGAACTGCAAAGTGGAGCTCCTTGTCTCCTACATTGGATTCCAGGTTGGGGTACTCAACCTTAAACATGGTGTCCTATATATATTATGATACGTACAGAGGAAGCATACTACTGTCGACATCACCGCCCCCTCAAAGAACAGCACGCAGAGTATCAGAGACATCTCCCATGGAGAAGAAGACAATGGGCATCATCGGAGCCGGCGTCAGCGGCCTCTTGGCCTGCAAGTATGCCCTCCAGAAGGGCTTCCAACCCATGGTCTTCGAGGTTGGTACATGCACTGGTGGCGTCTGGTCCCGCATCATCCGCACCACCAAGCTCCAGACCATCAAGTCGCAATATCAGTTTTCGACTACCCGTGGCCGCCGCAGGTGCGGGAAGAATTCCACGCTGGAGCCACTGTTAAGGCATACATCGAGTCCTATGCGATGCACTTCGACCTCCTCCGACACGTCCGCTTCAGCTCACACGTCACCGCGATCGACTACGTGGGCACGTATGAGGAGGAGATGAATTCATGGGATCAATGGGCGGGGACCGCAAAGGCCTTCGGAGAGATGGGAGGGGAAGGTGGCAGTTGACAGTCGAGCATGCTGGCGGTGAGGAAGACGACCCGGTACACTGCCAGGCGGAGGGCGGGTGCATGGGTGCATGTGTACCGGGCCGTTGAGGAACGTGTACCGTTGAGGAACGCACTCGACATGGAAGGTCTCGGAGCGGTGCAGGTGGAGGCACCGTGGGGAGCGGGCCCAAAGGGGGGGCTTCGCAGGTGGAGGCTTGCAGCGGGGGAGGGGATTCGAGAGGGGGCCTCCGAGGTGGAGGTGGGCTGCGACCGGCGGCAACCGAGCAGGGGGAGGTCTGTGTGTGGGTGAGGGGGGGTGGGGGAGGAGCGGGGGCGCTTTGAGCTTTGAGCAGGAGAGGCCGCGGGGGGTGCGGGAGGAGCTTCGACCGACGGCATGGGAGGTCCACCAGGGGGCTTCGAGTCGGACGTGTCGGGTGGAAGGTGGGAGGGAATGGCACTTGTGGTAAATTTGATAAATAAGATGGGTATCATGTAAAGAAGATAACAGAATCCGTTTAGTTTTAACAGTTAAATGGATGGGGGTTAACCATAGGGTCTTTAGGGTAAAGGTTAACAAGTTTACGGGGGTGAGGGAGGAATTACGATGTTTCGAAGGTCGTAGCGGTAATTGCAAAAGATTATAGGGTCTGCCAGGTAAAAATCCCTTTTTTAAACGATCATTGATCTTACTTCTATGTGATTTTTGGGGCTTGTAATATAGAAATGAAGATAAACAATCAATAAAATATCATTTACATTCATCGTTTCTATTGTATGAATCTAAGATTGTAAACTTTTTTGATGATTTTTCACTATTTACATTAGTTAATCCCAACTTCGTAATGAAGAGATTAGAAATTTCTAATTTAAATGATATATGATCTGCAATTAAAATTTTACGTTCAACTTCTAATTTCACCAAAAATTACAGTGAGATTGGATAGATAGATATTTAGAGAATCCAGTTTATAATTTTTTAATAGTAATCATGTCTCATTCTTTCAGCAAAATCAAAAGTCCAATTACTCGATATTACATTGTCCAATGCATATATACTCCCACAACTTCATCTTCATTTTGTACCCCCCTTACACAATTTCCTAACTCCATCCCTATATGTTTGGGTATGTGAGTATGTCTAGTGTGAGTATGTATACATGTACACTATGTGTGTATGTGTAGGTATGTTGGTGTATTGTGTATGTAGTATATGTATTCGTGGGCATGTTGGTATGTGCGTATGACGAATAACCATTCATTCACTTTTATTCCTTTATTTTATCTTTAAATCTTTAATTAAATATAGGTAAATACATCTAGCTTGTACAAATTAACGTAATGATTATTTATCTATAAATGATATATAAATACTTGTATCTAAATCCAAAACAAAAGAATAAAGAAAATAAAAGAAAAAATGAAGTATTGCAAATACTAACTGTGCTTGAACCTCGAACCAAGTCAATATTGATTTAGTTGACAAGGAATAAAGTACATGGAGATAGGGTCAAATGCTGTATATAAAACCATAATTCTATATTCTTCAAAATACCCATTTTGACTTGATTTTATCCTTCATTTCATACACCTCAAACAATGAAATATTCAACATGAAACTTGTACATAAAAATACATAGAAAATCACAAAAATAATTACACATAAAATAATACACTATGCAACTGGAACACACAGATGAAAAAATACTGTAAACCAAACTTCACATATCAATATCTTCTCCATACAAGCTCAAAATTCATCAAACTCACATCCATTGTATTCTAAATTAAATATCTATCCAATGAAGGAAGTTTCATTTAAAATGGAGTTAAGATGCAAAAACCAGCATTTCTAAGTCCCATTGATATCACAAAAATTTCATTATCAATTCAATAGATCCTCTATGAACTTCATATTTAATTACTCATTGTGCAAGGATTCCTTTCCAACATTAAGATTAATTGTACTCATATGTCATGCTAATACTGAAGGATATGGGGAATCCTTAAGCGCGTCAAGGAAGCGTGTCGATCGCATCTCCTCATGCGATCGGGGCGACTAGTCGCACTAGTCGCTAGATGCAGTGGAAATTAAAAAATTTAAATCAAGTGATGAAACCACATGATCACAAGAATATTTCTTGGACCATTTCATCAAACCACAAAGTATTAGAAATACCTCTTGAAGCGTAGTTGCGATCACAAGATCTCTAAAGCAAGAGATCCTCCTGACTCAAGTCTGATCTACGAAGATGGCACTTGCGGGAGCGATGATGAGACACGTTCCTCCTGTAATCCTCGATGAAGATCCAAGCCTTGAATCTCCTGATTTTGTCCAATGAAATACGTCGATGGAGATCTACGAGCAGTCGAAGGGACATCACAACGGCGTGGAGACGATTGCTTGTTCCCTCAAAACCATTGTAGTTTCACAAATAGAATATATATGTATTCCCTATCTAGCTCGTTATTGAGTTATCAAGCTGAGCAGGGCTCGGCTCAGGCTTGATAAGCTATCGAGCCCATAAATCTAGTTCGGGCTCGGCTCAATAGCTTAATGAGCCAAGCTCACGAGCCCTTATCGAGTCGAGTCGAGCCCGGGCCTAGCTCATCGAGCCGTGACTCAATAGCCAGCCCTACAACTAAGTCTGAACTCAACAAGTTGTCAGTGTCAGTTTTTCTCGATAATGGACCGAGGACCTAAAATATGTTCGTTCAATATTTGAGATCCTTAAGTCATTCTCAATACATCGAGGTCACTTTATTTAATAAATCATCAGTGTGAAATATGGATAAACATAATCACATGCGAAACATGAACAAAAAAAATCACATCCAAGAGTATTTCTGACCAATCACCAATATTAACATCAAATAATGAAGAATCTCTAACGCCTCTATGTATTAGTAAATACATAGGATTGGGAAAAATAAATGAAATTAACAATAAGAAAAAGGAAAAATTGTTACATCAGAAGATGTTTCATAGGAACTCCTCTCATGTACTCGATTCCTTTCCTGATTTTACCGTCGATGACATATACTATTCTAATTTTAAATAAATTTGCCTATACGAGGCCTTTGCTTGGATGTCGAGCGACGACTAATATTGTAGAATCAATTTGTATTTTTTTCACGTGCTCTACTTAGGGGCGGAGCCAGAATATTTTTGAAGAGGGGCACAAGGTTTAAAAATTATGTCTATCAATTATGATGTGATCATAATCATTAGGAAAAAGGGAGTATATTGTTGAGTTATATGTCACTTGTGTGTTCATCGCCTTCTTAGCCATTTATCTCATTTCGGACGGGTGAGTGCAAGTGGCTTTGCCAATGGAACACGTGCAGGTTAAAGTTTCAAGACAAACAAGTGACTGGGAGGTGATGAACATATAAGTTATATGCAGATGAGTCGGTACCCCTCCCCCTCCTCTATTCATTATAGAACAATAATTGCCAAGGATAAATTATATCATATATAGTTTTCGTGTAAATAATAGTTTATTTTGAACTTATTTTTTAATCAACTGTATGTTTTTATTCAATTTTATATAAATTGATATCATATATGTTCCGCACTGACGAGATTTTTTTTGAATGATATTTTAAAAAAATTAGACATATTCAAATATTTTCTTTTTTTCAATTCACTCATTGGATTTTGATTAATTACAATATAAACTACACTTGTTCCAAATTTGTATCAAATTGAAAATATAAAAAAATACATAATTTGATACTTTTTATTACCAATAACTGGAAATATTAATATGCTAATGAAGAAAAATATACCAATAAAGAATATATGTGTATTTGACTACTTACTTGATAATAAATAAGACCAATGATTAATATATGACTTGACAATAAACGGTTTTTTAGAAATTTTTTTGAGATCGAGAATTAAATCTCGTATTTGTATAAGTGATAATGAGATTGGATGAAAAACCGATCTCTTCTATATGTTGATCTTATGAAATGGATATTCAAAAAAATAGATTGGGTAGAGGTACATTATAAGTTGATTGGTTTAAAAATCATTTAAACAGATTGATCTAAGGTAAAATCTAGTATTGCTAGGTAGAATTTTTATGTTAAAAGATATATTATCTATTGGTAAAGATTATTAGTTTCCTCCCTAAAGAAACGAAGAGGATGCATGTATAAGTTTTACCCTCAAAAAATAATTCAAAAGGAGATTTATATTTTAAAAATATTATGATTATTTTCCTTCAAAAATTCATAGAGAATAATTAAATATATATTATGTAATCCCAAAACATGTGCTCGTCTTTACCTCCTTTGAATCCGTCCTTGACTCTACTCCTAACCGTTCATCAAATTCTTCGGATCATTCTGAATCTCGCGGATAGACGTTGCCGAACCTTTTCGACCGGAGTGGAGATGGACCCAAACTCCTCCAGGTGATGACATCCTCATATTGTCAAACGACCATTAATTTATGAGCTCCAATACTAAGGATGCAACGCTCCGACGAGGTGATTTGGTTTAGGGTTTGAGAGAGGCTAAAACAATCATACTGTGAGCCACGTAGTTTCAATTGACACGTTTATGAGCTTGTTAAGATTGATGTCACATTTATCATGATTTGGTTGGCATGAATTTTCTCGATGACTGGGAAAAGGCGTGATTTCATTAGGAGGGAGTTGTGGTGAAGGGATTAGCAGAGAAGAGATACAGTGTGATCGTGCGATGAGGGCTTGTGTTCGGAGGAGAACGACGTGAACGGAGATGACGTCATTTGCATTTATTTAACTACCGTCAAGAGGGGTGGCTTTAAAAAGGCAGTGACGCAAATCGAAGGCACTACTGGCTAGAGAGTGTGATCATGTGATTTTCTACAGGCACATATGTATGGAAATCCAATCAGAATATATTGCACTTGAGGATCCGTGCACGACGAGACAGCAAGAAGAAGGTCATTAGTTTAAATAACTTACATTTAAACCCCTCTAATAGTCTCGTGGTAGAAGCAGTGGCTCCCACTTTAAAGGATCAGGGTTCGAATCCTATTAGTGAAAAAAAAAGAAAAAAAAGCAAAAAAAGAAAAAATAACTTACATTTACGTAACCACAGGCTTTTTATGTTAAAAAAGATCAATATCGTCGCAGCAGGGTTCGAACCTGCGCGGGCGAAGCCCAACAGATTTCAAGTCTGTCTCCTTAACCACTCGGACATATAGACGTTGTTGTCATGTTTCGTTATATTAATTTAAACACATATATATTTTGTTCATCCAATATTCATGCAGACCACAGGGACAAAACATTTTTTTTCAGGTGTACAAAAAAGGAAATAACATGTGGTAACCCCCCAAAAAATTAAAGTCCAGTCATCAATTTGTCGAGGATTACTCAAACCACAAAAGCACCAAACTAACCAGTGCTTTTTTAAGCTAGTTCAAAAACAAAGACGAGCCGTATCCAAAGACTGGCGATAGAGAGTCAAGCGTCACTTTTGGTTCAGGTGCTTAGCTTTCCTAACTCCTTGGGACGCCTTGGAGTTAGGGATGAGCATGGGCCGGGCCCTGAAGGGCCCAGGCCCAAGCCCGCTTAAAAAATTCGGGCCTTGAGCCGGGCTTAGGTCCACAAAATTTATTTTTGCTCGGCCCAAGCCCAGGCCCGGCCCAATTCCTTTGGGCCGGGCTTGGGCCGGGCCGACCCATCGCCATCCGTTAGAGACTATGAACTTTGAGTCTTTTGTTTCAAGTTAATCTCAACTCAAGTTACACAAGCTAAATTTGTTTAAAACATGTGCCATAATACTTGTGAAACAAGTAAAATTCGATTCTACCAAATCCGATGATATCTCATTTTTTACACGTGCACTCAATATCCGATACCATGAATGTCTTACATGTATATACACTGAAAGAGTGAAACAAACTTAGCCAATTAACAATAGGTGCACCATACCTTACATGTTAAAAAATGGGCATAAGACCCATATTGGGTAAAGGTTCAATAATAGAAAATATTCTGATTGAAAAATAAATACTAACAAATCCAAGAATAACCAATACAATCTAAACCAAAGACTAATTAAGGAAAATTAATACTGAATTGAAATACAATGATCAGCAACTCATATGTCGCACACCTGACTTTCTTGATTTATAAACATTGTGTGAATATGAGATACAGGAAGGGAGTGTACATGAAATAGGTGGGAGTTTCATACGTGTATGATATGGGAAATGGTTCGGGCCCTCTTCGGGCTAGACCCTTGGGCCGGGTCGGGCTGGGTCGAGCCAAGCCCAAGCCCGGCCCAAAAAAAAATTGGGCCTAAATATTAGGCCCAAGCCCGGCCCGATGTTCATTTGGGCCTGGGCCGGGCCGGGCTTTTTGGGCTGGGCTTCGGCCTGGGCCGGGCCGGCCAGCCCAATGCACATCCCTACTTGGAGTAGGCTCTGTCTCGTAACCTGGCGGAGACGTGAGGTCTGCATGGAGAAATAAAAACCACTATGCAACAACTTTGAGTCAAGAGCTCTCGATCCGAGTCCCGTCGCAAAGTCCTCCATGTCTTATGATTCTCGATCCCGATCTCCCTGATCAATGCTTATGACTCTCCTCTAAAACTCTTGATCTGGATCCCTCCAAAACTCTTAGTCCGTCTTCATTTAAACATTAAAAAGATGTCAAAACATATCTAACACTAATTTGGTTTTTGTCACGACTATCTATGTCGAATTGTCAATTGTATTTATTACGGTTAAATCTTTGAAATTTCTAGCAGCTTTCTAAATATAATCTATACTTGTGACATTCTTTTTATAATTTTATGAGAAGATTTTCAACATTTCTAAAAAGTACAGTAGGATTCGTAAACTTGTGGCTTGTTCGAGATTATGCTGTAAATTCATGAAGTCTGCCATAAATTTGTAGGATGTTTCAAATCTAGATATAAATGTTCGAATTCTACTTAAATTTATAGCATTTTCAATATATATGTATATATAGAGGAAATGGATCATACTCCATGGAGTAGGTAACTTACCTACTCCACTTTCTTTTTTTCAAATTTTTTTATTTTTTTTGAAAAATACTTCCATGGATTTTCATAACTATATCCCTCTAATATGTCATTCAAATTTCGTCAGAAATAGAGACTCCTACGTCCTCCATCCATAACATGAAAAATACAACAAATATGTGACCGTTAAAAAATGTCTGTCTGGATGAAGGCCGTAGAAGTCTTTGTTTCTGACGAAATTTGAATGACATATTAGAGGGGTATAGTTATGAAAATACATGGAAGTATTTTTTGAAAAAAATGGAAGTGGAATAGGTAAGTTACCTGCTCCATAGAGTAGAGATCATTTTAAAAGATTTCTTGATATGAATGTACAATGTGATGTTTAAGGCTTTCAATATACACATTTTAAAACTTTACGTATTCTGTTAAAAAAACTTCTCCAAGATATTTATATTCAAGGTAGTCACCATATAACAACAAAACATGAAAATTTACAACAAAATGTCCCACGGAGCTACATGTAGGCCCCATTTGTTTGGTTGGAAATGAATTACAACGGAAAGGGAACAAGTCGAGAATAGAAATAAAAATTGAATAGAAAACAACAAAAACAAGTTTTTCCATTCTATTATTTGGTTCACATTAGAAATGAAGCTTTTAGTACTAGAGACATTCATTTCTTATGTTTGATAAGATGAAGTGACCGAAAGAAAATAACTTTTCTTTTGACATATTTCATTAAGAATAGAATAAAATTGTTTTTTTAAACTTAATTTCTTCACATATTTCATTCATCTGATACAAGGCATTGATAGTTAGATTGCAATATTAAAAGGAAAAAGTATATTTACAACTTATGTTTTGATATTCTTTACTCAAAAGAATATAGATAACTCAATATAAAAAATGTTATTGTGTCCATATCTATTTTAAAATGGATAAGGATAATGATTACTTTGGTTTATATAAATATCATGACCATATTCATATATTCAATCAAATAATTTACTACAATTATATATATAGCCATGTTTGATATAGTTGTTATAATACATATTAATATATTTATTTCAAATAAATATCACTTATATCAACTTCAATGTGGAAAAAGGAGGTGCATGAATGCGTATTTGATCTGCTTCCATATTTTTTAATACATATTTTAAAATTCATATCTATTTAAAATGGATGATACACACATCACTTTGATATTTGTAATTATATCCATATGCATATGAATATATTTATTGGTAAAAATAATTTATACAAGTTTTTGAAGGATATGGAAAAAAATCCTCAAGCGCATCACGGAAGCGTGAGCGTCGTATCGAATACGACGAAGAATCATTAGTCGTACTAGTTGTTCGGTGCAGCGGAATTTAAAATTTTTCATGCGGTGAAACCACGTGATCCAAGAACGATTCTCGGATCATTTCATCTATAACCACAATAAGTATAATGCAATACCTCTTGAAGTGTGGTTGATCAAGTCCCTACGAAAAGAGACCTCCTGTCTCAAGTCCGATCGTCGGAGAAGTAGCTTGTGAGCGCGGGGATGAGTCGTGTGATCCTCGCAATCCAACAAGCTGATCCAAGCATGGTGAACTCCTGATCTCGTCGTACGAGATCAATCGTCTCCTTCGCGAAAGTAGCACTCCAAGAAGACGGAGAACCGTAGAACGTCGAAGCGGCAGCGCGATGGTGAAGGCGACGATGATGATCTCCCTTAGGGTTTGGTGGATGACCACCAAGGAGAGGGAGAGAGAGTTGGCGTGTGGGAGAGAAAGAGAGAGAGAGAGATGTGCTTCCAAAAGGTTAGCCCTAGAGAGCATGGTATGCCTCTCGATTTATAGGATTTTGGGATCCATGGATCTCAATCCATGGGACTCATAAAATCAATGGTTGAGATTGATTTATGATCAATCCAATGGTCAAGATTATTGTTGGTAAAAGCCAAGAACTTATGATTTAATTTAGATCAAATATATTTGACAAATCAAATATACATCAATCCTAAAATTAAACCAATCAAATAAGGAGATAAATTCCATGGAGATCTCATCTCCCATTGGAATATAGTGGACGGCCACCAATCCCAAGTAGGACTTGGTAGTCGTCCACTTATTTCCAAGTGGGGGCAATCTCATGAAATCTCATGAGATTGCATATCTCCATGAAATTCTCCTTTATTTAATTCAACAACTTTGGTTGTAATTTATTCTTCAAAAATAATTCATAAATTAATTTTGTGAATATTGGAATCTTGCCATTGAAAAATTACGAATCACATTCAATACCCAAAACAAAATATAATTTACATTTTCAATTAATTAAACAATGTGTATCCAATACGCATTAATAATTAACCAACAAATATAAATTGTAATTAGCTCTCTCTAATACATTATAAATCACATTTATAATATATTATAAATAATTGGATATTACTATCCACATTATTCCTATCTATAATAATTAAATCACATTTAATTATATTGGATAATTTCCACACACATCAAGATAATTAAATCACATTTAATTATCAATTTCTCAATGCTTAGATCTTATGGAATTATTCTTGAACCCTTCAAGAATAATGCGATTTCTCCTCAGATACTTGGAGATAAGGACATGGTGATTGTATTGTTCCACATACAGTGACTTGGATATTGACATCACATCTCAAATCCAAATCCCATGGACCTCTCATAGATGCTTGATTAAATCAAGGCCGTAAACATAATCTTCTCATTGCATCTGAATCTCATTCAGATCAATGTCTAATACATGGACTAAGATTAGGTTACTTCTCTATTGAGAGGAGTCACTAAAATCCAAACCTGTTTCATTACTCCCTCGGAATGGAAGCATCATGATTATACAATCCTTTATGATCAAATCACCCTCAGATATTCCGAATACCTGTACATCCTACATACTGGAAGACTTATGATCATCCTGAAGATATAGATCACTTTTACACTGTCATCTTCATGGTTTGATCACTAAGTTTCTCAATCTTGGTCCTTGGTATTTGGTACATATCATATGCTTTCACAAAGCATATATCTTACCTTCAAATTCATGTCATGCTTCCAAAGCATGACGAACATGCATGGAATCTGATCAAGTCCCAATACCTCATGAGTGAGCTCATGTCTCCTGGTTCATAAGTGAACCTGTATGATCCATTTGAGAGATCGTATTACTTATATGCCCTTACATGCACACCAGCTCGCCGATGTATAGACCTTGGTTAGGTCATCAACCTATTGGTCTGTCAAATGTACACGCTCAGATATATAGCAATACATCTGTCTCTGGTCAGAGGATGTTTGCCTATGATGTGACAGTATTCAACATAGGTCTTCAGTTATTCGATCTCGTTAAGTCAACCCATTGACTCAACTAATCTGATACCTCCGAATCACTATTCCCATGTAGAGGACCTGCATCAAGAGGTCGATCAGATATCAGCCTAATGAGAAAGGATTGCCATCTCCTACTCAGGCTGGAGATCATCACTTTGATAATCATTTGATGATGCTTGATGAGTCCTCTATCTAACTCCTTAGATATCCATCCAAGCATCAGCCTCTATGATTTCATCAATGAATTAACAACTGTATGATTATCAAGTTGGTCATGGTATATAACCCTTATTGTATAGAGGGACCTTATAATGCATTCATTCAATCAATTTCAGAAAGAGAGTGAAACATAATCAATAACTTTTATTGATAAATTATTTATTAGAGTAACATTTATCGTAGGAATGGTTCGCCTCGGGCTCAAATTGCTAACAATCTCCCACTAGCCCTCAAAACCATTCAGGAACAATCCTTAAACCCATACTCATTACATGATGGTCGAAAACCTTCTGTGTCAGAGGTTTTGTAAGAGGATCAGCAATGTTGTCGGTAGAGGCCACCTTGGTGATGATGATGTCACCACTCTTTTGAATCTTCCAAATGATGTGGTATTTCCTTTCTACGCGCTTGCTCTTCTGATGTCATCTGGGTTCCTTCGTCTGGGCAATGGCTCCCGTGTTATCACAGAGTAGCGGGATGAGAGTATCAGAGAAAACTACGCCAAGCTCCAGGACGAACTTGCGCAACCACACCGCCTCTTTTGCAGCATCCAATGCGACAATGTATTCGGCTTCTGTTGTTGAATCTGTTGTAGTGTCCTGCTTCTTGCGTCTCCAGCTCACAGCACCACCATTCAACAGGAATACAAACCCTGATGTCAACTTTCGATCATCAATATCCGATTGGAAGTCAGAATCTGTATATCCCAAGACTTGGAGATCACCATCTCCATAGACCAAGATGTAATCTTGCGTCCGTCTTAGATATTTGAATATGTTCTTTACTGCATTCCAGTGTTGCTCTCCATAGCAGGATTGGTAACGAGTTACCACTCTCACTGCATGGCATATGTCTGGTCTAGTACACATCATAGCGTACATTAAGCTTCCTACAGCTGATGCATAAGGGCATCCAACCATGGCTTTCTTTTCCTCAACAGTTTGAGGGCTCATTCCTTTAGACAGGTGGATACCATGTCTTAAGGGTAGGAATCCTTTCTTGGAACTATCCATACAGAATCGTTCAAGAATCTTCTTAATGTATCCATGTCGTGACAATCCCAAAATCCCCTTTTCTCGGTTTCTGAACAACTTCAGGGCTAAGATGTAAGAGGCTTCTCCAAGATCTTTCATCTCAAAGGTATGGGATAGTCAAATCTTCACACTGATCATCATCCATGTATCATTCCCAATGATAAGGATGCCATCTACGTAAAGCACGATGAACACAATGGCGCTCCCACTAAGCTTCTTATACACACAAGGTTCATCAGGATTCTGCACAAAATCATAACTCTTTATGGTTTCGTCAAATCTGATGTTCCAGCTACGAGAAGCCTGCTTGAGGCCATAGATGGATTTCTTCAGCTTGTATACTTTGTTATCCTCAGTTATGAAGTCCTGGGGCTGCTCCATATAGATATCCTCCTCGAGGTATCCATTGAGGAAAGCCGTCTTGACGTCCATCTGCCAGATGTCGCAATCAAGATATGCAGCTATAGCTAGCAGTGTCCTGATGGATTTAAGCATAGCCACAGGAGAGAATGTCTCATCGTAGTTGATGCCTTCTTTATGTGTGTAGTCCTTGGTTACGAGCCGTGCCTTGAAAGTCTCTTCCTTCCCATCAGGTCCCCTCTTTCTCTTGAAGATCCATTTACACCCAATGGGCTTTACCCCTTTAGGTGGATCCTCTAGGGTCCATATACCATTCTTATGCATGGAGTTAATTTCTGTCTTCATTACTAGCATCCATCTATCCATGTCATGATCCGCGAGTGCTTCATCAAATGAAGTAGGATCATTGTCAGTTTCACTTGACACATGGAATCCATACCTTTGAGGTGGTGCAACCACCCTTGAACTCCTTCGAAGAGGTATGCGTGTTTCATCTTTATTTATCTCTTCAGTTTATGGTCTAGGAAGCTCATAATCCTCAGGGGATTCAATGAGTTCCTCTACTTCACTTTTGTCTTGACCTTTAAGGAAATCATCCTCCAGAAATTTCACATCTCTAGAGACAAAAACCTTTTGGGTCTCAGGGTCATAGAGCTGGTATCCAATACCATCTTTAACGTACCCAATGAAGTAACACTCACGAGTGCGAGATTCTAGCTTATTTGCGTCCACGTTCTTCGCATGAACCATGCAACCCCAAACCCTCAAGTGACTAACACTAGGTTTGGTTCCATACCAAAGCTCATGAGGAGTCTTAGGTACAGATTTGCTAGGAATCTTATTCAGGATATATATTGCAGTCTATACTGCATATCCTCAGAAACTAAGTGGTAAATGTGCTTTGCTCATCATTGAATGGACCATATCCATTATGGTCATGTTGCGTCTTTTAGCAATACCATTAAGTTGGGGAGTTCCAGGAGTAGTGAGATTGGAGACAATTCCATTCTCTTTAAGGTATTCCTTGAATTCATCTGAGAGGTACTCGCCACCTCGATTAGATCGAATTCATTTAATCTTCCCATCGGTTTGATTCTCAACCAAAGCTCTTGAATTCTTTGAACTTTTCAAAGGTTTCAGATTTATGACGTAATAGGAAGACAAACCCGTATCACGAATGGCCATCAATAAACGTCAAATAATATCGATATCCATTTCGAGTCGTGGTACTGAAGGGACCACATACATCGGTATGTATTAGGTCAATAATACATCCGCATCTTATAACCTTGTAACGGAAAGGCATCCTAGTCATTTTACTCGAATACAATGTTCATAGGTAGGTAAAGATTGAACCTGTAGAAAATCCAAAGTTCCATCCTTTATCAATCTATTGATCCTATCAATAGATAAATGACCAAGCCTTTGATGCCAAATCATATTTGAATGATTTTTATTCTCTCTGAATCTTTTAGGGTTTTATTAGTGGTTGTAACATTCCTGACATGCTCATTAATGCACAATTCATAGAGTCCATCGGAAGTCAAAATACCATCTATAATATATTTATCATAATGATTTATGACTAATTTATTACAAAATAGGAATGAATATCCACTTCTAACTAGCTTAGATACATATATCAAATTCCTCATGACTTCAGGTACATAAAGACACTCTTTAAGTAATAGGACTCTACCACTAGATAATGATAGCTGACAAGTCCCGACGGCGACTGCTGCAACACTTGCATCAGATCCCATCTGGATGACTATCTCCCCTTCTTCAAGTATTCTAGTTTCCTGAAACAAATGCAACAAATTGCGTACATGAACAGGAGCACCAGAATCAACAACCCAACTTCCTTCTCATCCAACGAGAAAACTGGTTTCAATGATAAAAATAGATTTCATACATGCTGGGTTTTACCTTTGTCGACTGACTTCATGTAATCCGGGCAGTTACGCCTCCAGTGCCCCGGCTTCTTGCAGTGGTGACAGACGTCGGTTTTTTCGACACCATTAGAGTGGATGCATTGGAAGATGAGCCAACACCTTATCCCTTCTTCTTTCTCTTCTGGACCGGGCCCTTCCGAGAACCTTGCTTCCGACCGCGCTTCCCTATGATATGTGCAACCATTGCACTGCCAGCGGGACCATCTTTCTTCATTACGTCTTCTACAGGCTTTAATGCAATAAGAAGTCCAGTGTTTGTCAATCCAGCTTGTTCATGTGGAATGAAACCACAAAGTTATTGAAAGACTTGGGCAACGACAGTAGAATGAAATCAGATTGCATGTATGCATCCATGGTTGCCCCAAGAGTCTCCAACTCCGACAAGTACCCAAACATTTTGAGTACATGTTCACGGACCAAAGTTCCTTCCTGCATCTTGCAGCGAACGAGTTCTTTCATAACGTTGTATCGCAGGTTGTGGTTAATGTCACCAAACATATCTTTCAGATTTTGTATTATCTCCTGGAAAATACTTATCTCCACATGTTTTTTCTGAAGAACATTGGAGAGAGAACCTAAGATATAGCATCTAGTCAAGACATGATTTTCATCATACTTGTCATTGTATGCTTTTTCTTCCTTTGATTTAGGGTTTTCATGCTTGTCTTCTAAGAGCACATAACTTATGCGCTCAGCTGAGAGAATAAGCTCTAAATTACGGATCCAATCCGAGTAATTCGGTCCGGTCAGCTGGTTGACCTCCAGAAGCCTGCTTAGTAGGTTCATGGACTTCATTTTCTAAAATTAAGAATGCACTATATTAGAACATATAATCATATATTCAATTTATGATATTTGATTAAGGCATTTTAAATCAAATTAGTCTTGCTCTGTCAACTATGAAAGTTTATTCCCTTAATCACTTTCAAAGTAAGAGATATACTTACGATTATATCTCAAGCAAGAACTGGAATCTCCTCTTTATCTTTGTCATATCCCAATAATATGAGAACTTATAACTCCAATAAATAAAAGTGGGAATACATTCCGCCTTGCAAGTCCAACTTGCATTTCCCAATTTGTTCTTTAATACCCGGGCCCACCCCCCCTAAGGTGATGTTAACCCGTCATTAATTGAACCAACCGTCAACGGGAATACAACTCGCTATGCGCAATCCAATATCGCTCCAATAATATGAGGACCCGATATTGGGATCACTATGCATACGTCTTTACTCTTTCGAGAAGCGACGAGCTCGATCCAAATGGATCATATGCAGGAGTTGTCACTTCGGACATGCGTCTCCTACATATAATATCTGGCGACGAAATCCTTCGCCTTGACGGGAGACCATGGATGTCACTTGTGTGATTCATCCATCTCATATTCAAATTTTAATTAATTATTATGAATTATATTCAATTCTTCCAAGGGAATCAACAACTCTATTCGTAATAGAGTGTTTTAAATGGACATAATTAATTCAATCATATTAAATTATTATCAATCCAATTCAATCAACAAACTTGATTGTTTTACTTGAATATATATATGGTATTATTCTCAAAGTACGTATTAATTCAAATTTTAATAATTAGAAAATACATCTTGATTTCTTCGGCATTATCAAGTCCCTACCCGATGTCATGTCCAGTACTGACGAGAGCGGGACGGACCACGTATGTTGCAACCCGCTACCCCAGCGATCTCCGACTAGACACCATATCCGCCTCAGGAAAGGATAATGCCAAATAGATCAATTTGTACTTGAGATGATCATCGGTTCTTCAACTGAAATTATACCATATAGTAATAATCAAAACATTTTTGATTATAAGGAAATTTTTTAGAGAAATTCCCAATCCTATTCAAGAAAGGAGTTTGATGATTGTGTTTCCAATTATGATCTAGATCAAATCTAATCAGTTTATTGGTTGAGGCCAAGTCAATTAAGGAAATAATCATCTTCCAATATTTCTCAAATATTTCCATAATTATTTTTAAAATTAACAATTAATTTTGTTAATTGAAATCACATGATTCTTGATTAGGACTGTAATTTCAGCAGTGACCCCTACTTACTAAAATTAACATATCTCAATCAATTTAAATCCAAATTAGACAAAATAAATGTTCAAAGATTGCTAATTTGATTTAGGATGGAATACACGTATTTTGAGGCAGATCTAAACAGTAATTAACTCATTAATCATGTTAAGATTTGCAGTTTCCACAATAGTGCATACATGTTCATTAAAATAACCATATCTCGAGCAAACGGAATCCAAATTACGCAAACTCAGATCCTATGGTTTCCTTATTTAATGGGGAATAAAATTCAAGTGATTAATTCGTGTTTAAACAATTTAAACAGGGCCGAATTTATTCAATAAATAGAAGTGCGAAAATCAAATGCGATAAAAACTTTCGCGACCTCTACGAACCCAAGTCGTCCTAGGTTAGCGGATCGTATCCAAAACCTTCGACCTAAGGCTCTGATACCACTTGAAGGATATGGAAAAAATCGTCAAGCGCATCATGGAAGTGTGAGCGTCGTATCGAATACGACGAAGAACGACTAGTCGTACTAGTTGTTTGGTGCAACGGAATTTAAAAATTTTCATGCGATGAAATCACATGATCCAAAACAATTCTCGGATCGTTTCATCTATAACCACAACAAGTATAATGCAATACCTCTTGAAGTGTGGTTGATCAAGTCCCTACGAAAAGAGACATCCTGTCTCAAGTCTGATCGTCTGAGAAGTAGCTTGCGAGCGCGGGGATGAGTCGCGTGATCCTCGCAATCCAACAAGTTGATTCAAGCACGGTGAACTTCTGATCTCGTCGTACGAGATCAATCATCTCTTTCGCGAGAGTAGCACTCCAAGAAGACGGAGAACCTTAGAACGTCGAAGCGGCAGCGTGGTGGTGAAGGCGACGACGATGATCTCCCTTAGGGTTTGGTGGACGACCACCAAGGAGAGGGAGAGAGAGTTGGCGTGTAGGAGAGAGAGAGATGTGCTTCCAAAAGCTTAGCCCTAGAGAGCATGGTATGCCTCTCTATTTATAGGATTTTGGAATCCATGGATCTCAATCCATGTGACTCATAAAATCAATTGTTGAAATTGATTTATGATCAATCCAATGATCAAGATTGTTGTTGGTAAAAACCAAGAACTTATGATTTAATTTAAATCAAATATATTTGACAAATCAAATATACATCAATCCTAAAAATAAACCAATCAAATAAGGAGATAAATTCCATGGAGATCTCATCTCCCATTGGAATATAGTGGACGGCCACCAATCCCAAGTAGGACTTGGTAGCCGTCCACTTATTTCCAAGTGGGGGAAATCTCATGAGATTGCATATCTCAATGAAATTCTCCTTTATTTAATTCAACAACTTTTGTTGTGATTTATTCTCCAAAAATAATTCATAATTAATTTTGGGAATATTGGAATCTTGCCATTGAAAAATTGTGAATTACATTCACAACCCAAAATAAAATATAATTTACATTTTTAATTAATTAAACAATGTGTATCCAATACACATTAATAATTAACCAACAAATATAAATTATAATTAGCTCTCTAATACATTATAAATCATATTTATAATATATTATTAATAATTGGATATTACTATCCACATTATTCTTATCCATAATAATTAAATCACATTTATTTATATTGGATGATTTCCACACACATTAAGATAATTAAATCACATTTAATTATCAATTTCTCAATGCTTAGATCTTGTGGAATTATTCTTGAACCCTTCAAGAATAATGTGATTTCTCCTCAGATACTTGGAGATAAGGACATGGCGATTGTATTGTTCCACGTATAGTGACTTGGATATTGAGATCACATCTCAAATCCAGATCCCATGGACCTCTCATAGATGCTTGATTAAATCAAGGCCGTAAACCTAATCTTCTCATTGGATCTGAATCTCATTCAGATCAATGTCCAATACATGGACTAAGATTAGGTTACTTCTCTATTGAGAGGAGTCACTAAAATCCAGACATGTTTCATCACTCCCTCGGAATGGAAGCGTCATGGTTATACAATCGTTTATGGTCAAATCACCCTCAGATATTCCCAATACCTGTACATCCTACATACTGGAAGACTTATGATCATCCTGAAGATATAGATCACTTTTACACTGTCATCTTCATGGTTTGATCACTAAGTTTCTTAATCTTGGTCTTTGGGATTTGGTATAGATCATATGCTTTCACAAAGCATATATCTTACCTTCAAATTGATGTCATGCTTCCAAAGCATGACGACCATGCATGGAATTTGATCAGTCCCAATACCTCATGAGTGAGCTCATGTCTCTCGGTTCATAAGTGAACCTGTATGATCCCTTTGAGAGATCGTATAACTCATATGCTCTTACATGCACACTAGCTCGCCGGTGTATAGACCTTGGTTAGGTCATCAACCTATTGGTCTGCCAAATGTATACACTCAAACATATAGCAATACATCTGTCTCTGGTCAGAGGATGCCCCCTAGGGGGAACTAGCTTAGCTCCCCCCGTCCCTTTTTCCCTAGTTTTTTTTATTTTTTGAAAATTTCTTCCATGAGTATTCATCACTATATGTAAAGCCATTAACATGGCATCTCTCATATCCTATATAATAAGATCCGGCTCGTCAAGAGAAAACCAACGAAATTTATTTCGGGTGAATCGGACTTAGTTTCAAATTGTTATGACTTTCGGAAGAAAGAGAAGTAAGGAAGTGATGAATCCACATTTCATCATCTTTACTCTATCATTTTGGCCTCATAAACCCTAGTAGATGCCTGTAAATACCCTTAAATAGATCATCTTAGCATTCATGCATGTGCATGTAAATAGGGTATAAAATACTGTAATTAAAGCCAAAATTATAGAATAAATAAAAGAAAAGAAAAAAAATAAAATATTGTAAATATTTTATGACCCAAACCCCGAGACCTAGGCATCTCGATGAATAGGTAGACAAGGAAGAAAGTAGAGGGAGATAAGGGTCAGATACCTATACTATTCCATTCTTTATTCATTTTGGGACCTATTTTTGGTTTCACTTTTTATACCTCAAATAAAGAAACTTTGTACATGAAAGTTGTAGATAATTAAATAAAGAAAAATACAAAATTGATTTCACTGAAAAATAATGTACAAATAAAAATTATGGTCTGAATAAAAATCCAGAATCCCAACTTCCCAGACCCGTATCTCACAAATGAAAACTCCAAATGCAACAAACTCACCTTTAATTGTATATAAAATAAAATAAGCTATTTAATGGCGGTGGTTTCGCATTTGACGAAGCTACGGTTTGAAAGTTGAGTTTTGGACCCTCATTGTATACTTGTACATATTAAAATATTCAATTTATTATTTATTCATTATTTTTGTATTTTTATATTTATATAATTTTGTAAATATTACTTATAATATATTTTATATTAAAATTAGAATAAAAACCTAAAGAAAAGGAATACAAAATAAAATATATGTATATAAAATACATAGGGACACTACCTATACTTATACCTATAATATTACTCTTTCTATTTTATTCCATACTCAAAATAATTCAGAAAAATAAAATAAAAATACAATTACATGTATAAAAGTATTTTAAAATTTTATAAAATACTAAATAAAAATAACAAATTTTAAATACACAAAATAAAAATAAAAGAATAAAATATAGGTAATATACCTATAAGGGGTGTAAAAGTAAACTTCTAAAAATATATTCCATAAAAATAATTAAAAATCATAATAAAATACTACATAAAATAAAGAAATATTTTTTATTTAATAATCATAATTTAATTCAGCATTTTCTATTTTTAAATAATTTTACAAATCATTTTCCCAGGGTTTTTCCTGGTTGGTCCACGTGGACCAACCAGGAGGGTCTGAGAGTTGACTGGCGGGTCAACTCTCTGACCCGCCCCATATGGGTCTGTCAGCCGTGTTTTTTTCCTCGATTCGCCCAATTTTTGGAGCTCGAATCATTCATCTTTTCATGACAAGCTCTTCTTGACTTTCCATCCACTAGGATCGAGGATGCTCGCCCCATGTTATTTTTGGACTGTGGATCGCTGCTGCGCCTTGTGCGCATCGATCTATGAGCCATGGCCGTCAACCCAAAAAAATGGAAGCCTTGACTTCCATTCAAATTTGAACCCCAATCTTGGTCCCTCTCGTGCCCCTTAGGATCTCCATCGAGTCCTGGAGGTGACAGCTCCAAGATCAGCTATTCAAGGAGGCGGAGCAGCGCTGACCTGGGTGTTCCATCACCTCCGGCCAACCCCCGTCGAGGTATCCTTAACCTCGGGCCCCATGCCCTTGAGGTTTGTTATTTCTCCTCGCTTTCACTCATTTTTTCATTTTCCATAGTCTTAGCATCATTTAGGTCCCTTTCTCGCGTCCAACCTCACATCGATTCGCTCAATCGATCATTCGCCGGAGCTCATTCCGGCCAACTTCGCATGTACACCATCCGCTGCCGTACACCTCCATTCCACTTCGCTATGTGGTCGGGGCAATTTGCCCCCGACCATATCACATTTTCTTTGTAGGTGCCTGGGCATTTAGGTGCGTCTGGAGCATTTTGGATCTTCGACGGAGGCATCTGGAGCTTCGTCGCTCCGCCACCTTCGTGCGAGGACGCCGGTGCACGCCGGTGACTTTTGACGCCCCAGACGCTTGGACGACACCTGCAGGAGGTTGTTGTGCCTTTTTGGAGCATCTCCGGACAGCGGAGGAGGGCGATCGGCGCCGGCGAAGCTCGCACCCCCGCGGGCTCCTCCCAGTTCATCGAGAGGATCTCGCAGCCGTTGGATTTTGAAGGAGTCCCAGGACCTACAGTTGCTGTTGGATCTAGGCCTCCCATCACCGTCTGATCGCTCGACCGGATCTAATCGCAGCCACAGAAGACGAAGCGGTATCGTGCAAGGAGGTCACGCCACGTGTCCAAGTGAAGAGTCCCAGCCGTTCGATCTCCTTGGCGAGGGGATTTTGCAAGTATACCCCTCGATCTTTTGTAATTTACTTTTAGTCCATAAACTTTAAATGATAGTTTAAATATTTTGTAAAATTTACAACTAGGCGCTCAGACTTTAGGTATTTGCAACTAGGTCCTCTGCCACGTCACCTCACGTGACTTGTTCACGTGAGGTGCGGGCTTTTTGCAGAGAGGCCCTTGGCCTTTTGTGGATTTCATTTCAGTACCTAAACTTTGAAGTGTAGTGTAAAAGTTTTGGACATTTTGCAGTCATACCCCTAAGGTTTTTGAAATTACTTTTGGGTCCTTCCCACGCGCGTGCAGGTCACGCGCCCTGGTGGGCATTTTGCATCTGTACCCTCCCGGGTCTGCTTATTTGTATTTGGTCCAGAAACTATTTTATTCAGTATAATATTTTGTGGAAAATTTGCATGTATGCCCCTGGATGTTTTAATATTTGCACATATGCCCCTGCTAGGTTGAATTACTTTTGTGTGCTTGTCTTATTTATTTAGAGCCTCATTTTAATTTGAAAAATTCTACAAAAATCATGTTAAGCTCCTGTGTGCTTGTACTTTAACGCCATGTTTTTGCATTTGCATTTTATTGCATTTTAGCATTTATTAAAAATAAAAAACTCTCCATTTCAGTACTGTTTAGCTTAGAAAATGCCAAAAAATATTAAAATACCTTAAAAAATTCAAAAAAAATTACTTGCCGTGTATTTTAGTCTACTTTAGTGTCAGTCCAAAAACCACTAAAAAATTCAAAACCAAAACCTTAAAAATTCGAAAATACCCCAAAAACTTCCAACAAATCTAAAAAATTATAGAAAACTCCAAAAATTGCAAACTCAAGTTCTGTAGTTTCCTCTTTTTATTATCTTTATTTTAAAATTAGTTTGGAAAATTTTGGTGGCTGTTTTATGTTTTTCATTCATAGTTTTACTCACAGCCAGTAGCTTATTCACTGTTTTCACTTATTTTGCCTTTTAAAAATACCAAAAACATTTTGAAAAATACCTAAAAATCACAAAAACAGTAAAAATTTATAAAAACACCAAAACGATTTTATTTCTGAATTTTTGACTATTTTTCTATATTTTTCTAAATATTCTATCCCCTCTTTTATTCTATAGCTTATAAATTCCAATATTGAAAAAGAGAAAATATATATATATATAATATCAAAATATAAAAATCAGAAAATTAAAAATCAAAATACAAAATTAAAAATTAAATAAAAAAATTAAAAATTAAAAACCCACAAAAATATTTGCATTGCATAGTGTAGACACCACATTCACTTTCACACACACACACACATCTGTTTGATCTACCCTGTTTGGCTCCCTGTGTTCGAACTCTCTGCATACTTGCTCTATACACCATTTATGTAGAGTTAAAAATAAATTTTAACTTCACATTTATTTCTTATTGCTTGATCTATAGTGTGGGTTAATCGTTGATTTCATATGAGATTCATTTGTAGTGGTCAAAACACCGACTGTTGACTCGCCTTGTGAGTCAATACGACCGCTCGTGAATTTCGTGTAAATCAAATGGCGCCGTTGCCGGGGAGCAACAGCGAGTAGATCTTATTTTTGATTGATTGTGATTAGTTGTCTATCATTGCTTGTTTTATCTCTCTTATTTTTTTATAGATATTTGTGAGCTTTTCTGACCATCTCTTCTTGTCTTCTTGCGAGGGACCGCGGAGCGAGGCGGACTGCCTAGAGGATCCGAAGCAACCACGTGAAGCGGAGCAGGCTTTTCTTAAGCCAAGCCGGCAGGAGAGAGCAGGAGGAGTGAGAGAGTGATTAGATTAGTTTGCATTTTATTTTGTGAGAGTGATTATTAATTTGTAATAATACATGACTTGGACACTTAAACTTCCGGGCCTAATTTCCGGGTGTTTGTTCATCGGGGGGTTCACCGTGGTTTTCATCGCATTTTTCGACAGTCATTTTCCGGTTTCGTTTTTATTTTCTATTTCTTTTTGTGGATTGAACCCTTAGTTGTAGGCCTTGCTTGTTCGATTAGATTAGGTCCAAACACACTAAAAACCATTGCATGCACCTATAGCTCGTATTTAGACTTAGTTTAATTAAACAGTTGACTCACCAATTTTCGATCCGCGCGCCGCGAGCTCATCCCGCCAAGCGCTTCTCCTAAACTCGATGTGTCGAGAGAATGAGGGTGAGCCTAAACCGGACCTTAGGATTGGAGATTGGTGGTTGACTTGTGGTTCTTAAAGCTAGAAGTTGCCTGCCTTAGGACGATTTCCGCATTGCATACCGGCATGTAGATTAGGTTTATGAATTTCTGTTTTGCATCCCGCATGGAGAGAGCTGGGATTCGCTGTAAGTCTTCTTACTTAGCATTCATCATTTAGGCACAAAGGTAAGATTTCCACCTTGGTGTCGACTTACACGGCTTTTCCGACTCTACTCTCCCTCTGTTTTTGGACAAAGTAGGATAAAGAAAATACAAAAATCGTTAGACGCTTGTTTGAATTTACTCAAAAGAAGCTATAACACTAAAAAAAATAAAAAAGGGACTGTTAAGAAAACTTTGACCTAAATAAAATTGGTGATCGGATTCATTGATTGGGGAGAGCAACACCCTCACTTGTTTTCAGGTTGCATGGGAAGGTCTCCTTCCAAGTGAGCAGAGTGCTTCGTAAGGATTAGAGCTCAAATCCCAGCTTGTGGCTGCCTTGTGTATCGCCTGGATTACCGAAGTATTGGCGCTACTATCGTACGTAGGCGAGTAGGGCTTGGACGCCATTAGTCTGTTGTGTGAGCATCGACCTTGTCCGAAGTACCGAGCATAGGCCACGTCTTCACGGGTGTGTCCGTCTCACCTTCTGCGTCCGAGTAGGATCTTGCACGCTCACGGGTGATTCCGTTGTGAGCGAGGTCCGAAGTATCGGTTTCACCTATCGGATTCCTCCCTCTTTTTCTTTGGCTGAGTAGGGATCCAGGAAGGGTTACAAGGACCTCAAAAAGCGCAAGCTATAGGTTACACAGGAGGAGGACAAGTACGGGAATACTCTTTGGCAGTACTCTCTCCTTTAGGCGTAGCGCTCTAAGGACTCGTGAAAAGATTAATTCCTGAATTCAAGCTAAAATTGACAAGATAAAAGCCGAACCTTCACGGCTTCATGTGTTGAGTTGGTGAAATCACTCTATTTTGTGTTTGATTGCTAGCTAAATTTAGGTCAAGATCAAAAACACAACACAATTGTGCACAATTTTGCTTCTCCTTTCTTCTTTCTTCTTCTGCATTCCCCTTGCTCTACCCAATAATCAAGATGATGGGACGGAGGTCTCTTAGGCCGACTCTGTCGGTACCTCTATCCAGCACTCTTCCTCATTCATCTAGGACGACCTTGGAGAGTCCGCTCTCCGAGCCTGAGTTCACATCCACCCTGTTCCCCCTCGACCACCCTTCTCATTCCCCTTCCATCAGTCCAAGAGTCTCAGAATTTAGTGCATCGCAGAGCTCGGAACATTTGATGGCACCTGAGATGGGTTCTTTTGCTTTTTCAGAGAATCCAGACATGGTTGACAGAGGAGAGCACCCAGATGACCATGATCACCCTCCTTTCTTATTCGATCAAGCGGCCATCAACAATTCCTTGCTAGCATCCCTGGAGACAATGCAGAGACAGATCCGAGACCAGGGAACCTTCATGGGTGATCTCATGAGAGAAATAACACAGATGAGAGAAAACCAACCTGGGGGCGGTGGCGGTGGTGGAGGAGGAGATGGACCTGATGCAGGAGGAGGTGATCCCAACGCTGAGAGATCGCCACAGACTATCATGAGGGAATTGCACAATCCCGCAGCTTCCCTCACTCATCGTTGGATCCGACTCCCTCTTATCCATGGAGATTTCAAGCTTCGACCCCACACAATTCAGCTTTTACCCAAATTCCATGGGTTGCCGACCGAAGAGCCACACCTCCACCTCCAAGAATTTGAAATGATCTGCAGCACAATCCATGATCGGATGATGAACGAGGACACGATCAAGATGATCGCCTTCCCTTTCTCCTTGGTTGATAGAGCCGCATACTGGCTCGAACATTTGGGGCGATTCATCGATACTTGGGCATATCTCCGGACCGCGTATCTGAAGAAGTACTACCCTGTCGGCCGGACTAATGCAGCTAGGGCGATGATCAGCAACTTCGTCATGATCCCTAATGAACAGTTTCATGAAGCTTGGGATCGATTCCGAGAGCTCATCGACCGGTGTCCACACCATGACATATCTAAGCCCAATCTAGTGCAGAGTTTCTTTTGTGGGCTGACACCGGAGCTGCAGGGGCTAGTGAACGCCTCTTGTGGTGGGTCATACTTTTCCAAGGGTGAAGACAATGTTTGGGCCATCTAATAAGGCATGGCAGAGAATTCAACCGTCATGGCCCAAGCCCGCGTCAACACGCAGCAGAAGCCCCCACAAGGAGAGGGATCATTCCAGAGGATCGCCCGCATCGATGCCGGTCCTAACACTTCGTCGGCAGTCGCAGCCCAAGCCGAATCAGTCGCAGCTGACATGGGCATCATTAGTGAGAAGCTGGACCGTCTCGAGATCCTCGAGAAAAAGCAGATGCAAGGCATGACCCAGATGGACCAGATTGCCAAGACGATGAGTGACCTGAAGACGCAGATCCTTTGCATCCAGGAGGCACAAATATCTTCCCACCATCCTCCCAGGTCACGTGTTGATCCGAGCAGTAGCAACTCATCCCAACCCTCTGCCTCGTACCGCCAGGTCAACCACCTCCAGGCAGAGCCGGTCCCGTTGCTACAATACTACCCAACGCAGCCACCATCTCAGGACACTCATATGGTGGTCTATCAGCTGGAGCAGCCACTGGCAGTTCTTCCTCCACCCTCCTTCGAGCAGGAACCATTGATGGAAGTCAATGGGATTTGGTACGATCGGTACCCTCAGCCCGGGATTCGTCGTGATCACCCCGAATTCCGTTGGGGCAACGGTGGCTCCTCATCTCAGCAGTAGAATCCAACTCAAGGATAGCAGAACAGCCAGCCACAACAGCAGCAACAACCCCAGTATGCCCAGCAGCAACAGTACCAGCAAGGTCCTCGTCCCGCCTATCAGGGTCAGCAGTGGAGGCAGCGTCAGCAGCCTCATCAGTCATATCCCATCCTCCCCAGTACCAGCCACACCACCAGCAACATCATCCTCATTTCCCGCAAGGGAACCCATTCGGTTCTCAGGCCCCTGCTTTTGAGAACCCAACTCTCGATGATCTTGCCCGCTTGCTCTCCGAACAACGAGCATCCTTTAGGCAAGAAATGGATGAATTCCGGCAGGAGATGAGGGAAATCATCAAAGGCAAGGCCGCCATACCCGCTCAGATTGAACCTAACCCGAACAATCTGAAAAAGAAGTCTGAGCAGGTAGAGTTTACAGAGGATACCTCTCCTAGTGACTATTTGAGTGACATATCTCTTTCTTTTGTATGATGCTGATTTTGTGACTACTAGGAGCGGTAGGATGCCAGCCGGCGGTGCCTCTTCTGAGCGACAACCACATGCAGGATCATGAGCGCCAGAGGAGCAGAGTAGCAGTGCTGATGCCGCTAATGATGATGTTGAAGACGGTGGTGCTGAGGCCACCAATGATAGAGATCTAGATGACGATACCGAGGCCGTCGTAAGACCAGATGTAGACGGTGGTGCTGATGCCACCATTTTTGGATGTCGAGCCAGAGCGCGGTGCTGATGCCGCGAAGACAATTTTCGGTGGTGGTACTGGGAACCACCACATCTACTTTTGTTGAGCTTCCCTCTGTGATGTTACCCCCCTTTTGTGTCTATGAATGTGGTAACAAGAAAAACAAAATATGAATAAAGGAATAGGTTCTGTTCAAATTACGAATCCATATGTGTTAAATGATGATGATTGTATGGATTCTAATCCTTCACAAGCACAGGGACCTATTCCTAGTCCTCCATCTGAGGAGGCCCCTACCATCCCCTTCACTGAGGCACTCCGCCGGGCGAAGGGGAATAAAAGAGAAAATCCTAAAAAAGATCAGCAGGTAGAGTTCAGCAATCATATGATAGACAGATTCCATATTCAGCTGACTCTACAAGAAGCACTCGAGCACATTCCCTCTTCAAAAAGAACTTGAAAGAGAAGACTACAGTCCGCAGGAAGAGGAGGAACCACCGAGATCAGATCCATGTGCTCACTCATTCCACTTGCTGCACTATTCAGAACAAACTGCCAGCCAAACGACCAGATGCAGGAGCTCCTATGTCAGATGCGAGATTCAAGAGCAGCAGTTTGATCGTACTATGTTAGACAACGGTTCTTCAATTAACCTTCTTCCGGCAGCCTTACTCGACCGATTCGAGTTTGGTCCTCTTCTTAAGAGCAGGACGGTCCTTCAGTTTGCTGATAGGTCGACTAAGAGGCCGAAGGGGTTATTGAAAGACATGGTCGTTACCATTCAGGGCCTGAAATTCTCCGTGGACTTCGTTGTGTTGGACATGGAGATCCCTGAGTCGGTAACCGATGCCCCCATCATACTCGGACGTCCATTCTTGGCCACAGCCAAGGCAGTGACGGATCATGATAGTGGGAAGGTATGTTTTCACGTAGAGGGCGAAACCATACAAATAGAGACGATCGAAGAAACAAGGGCCAGAGAACTAGAATGCTCAGAGCAGTCCAGCGAAGCCGCGCAGATGACAGAGGAAGAGCTAGACATCCACCGGGAGTGTGACTTTGTGTTGACAGATGATGAATCTACTTGGTCAGATCCTGTAGCACAGACCCTCGCCTTGCCTACAGATTCACTATACTTAAAGCTCATGGCGGTCGAGAGCCTGGAGAGCTCCCGAACGAGGATACACCTGAGGCTGACAGTGTTGGGACGAGTGGTGCCGATGAGTTTCAATCTTGTTCATCTACTTCAGATCCCTCAGATTCAGACATTGATTGGGATGATTTCGATGACTATTTACCTTGTTTGATTCCTTCTGAACCAACAACCATGACAGAGTGTGAGCCAGTGTAGTGTATTGAGGATTCAGTAGGCCGCCCTTCGTTAGAGATTCATGCAGAGCGAGAGTTCTCCCATACAGAACTGGTCGCTTTCACACAGACATATCAGAAGCCAGATCTGCCACCTCCCAGTTGTCCAGAACTGAAGCCTTTGCCGCAGTCGCTGAAGTATAGATTCCTTGCGGGTGAGCCAGATATGCACACAGTCATGATCTCAACTGGTTTGACTGGAGAACAAGAATCTCGTCTGATGGAGGTTCTTGAAAAAAACCGCAAGGCGATAGGTTGGAGTATAGCTGATCTCCAGGGGATTAGTCCGGCTCTGTGCTCCCACCACATCTATCTTGAGGATAATGCTAGGCCGTAGCGTGAGTTCCAACGACGGCTGAACCCAAATCTTCGAGATGTGGTCATGAAAGAAATATCGAAGTGGTGGAGCGCCGATTTTATCTACCCCATCTCCGACTCCAAGTGGGTTAGTCCGTTAACATGTGGTACCCAAGAAAACGGATATCACTACAGTTGTGAATGAGTCTGGAGAGGAGATCGCTACCTGAGTACCCACTTCTTGAGGGTCTGTGTGGACTACAGACGATTGAATGAGGCCACCAAGAAGGATCATTTCCCGCTGCCATTTATTGATCAGATTATCGAGCGGCTAGCTGGAAGAGTCATTACTACTTTCTTGACAGGTACTCCGGATACAATCAAGTGGCCATTGCGCCCGAAGACCAGGAGAAAACGGCATTCACCTGTCTGTTTGGGACTTATGCTTTCAGACGGATGCCCTTTGGTCTATGTAATGCTCCGGTGACATTCCAAAGGTGCATGTTGTCCATTTTCTCGGACATGGTGGGTGACTGTTTAGAGGTCTTCATGGATGACTTCTCGGTCTATGGCGACAGGTTCGATGCTTGTCTTGACATGCCTAGACCGTGTGCTTCAGCGCTGCATTTGAAGTTAATCTTGTCTTGTCTTGGGAGAAGAGTCGCTTCATGTGACTCAAGGGATGGTCCTGTGTCATATCGCCTCCAACAGGAGCATGGAGGTCGATCCGGCCAAGGTGGATATCATTAGAAAACTCAATCCACCATCCAATTTGCGTCAGTTGCGATCTTTTCTAGGGCATGTCGGTTTCTACCGACGGTTCATTCAGGACTTCAGTCATATTGCCCGACCGCTTACTGATCTACTGACGAAAGAAACCAAGTTCATTGTCAATGATAAGTATCTAGCGTCTTTTGAGACTCTCAAAGATATGGTTGTTTCAGCTCCTGTCCTTCAGCCACCTGATTGGTCTCTACCATTCGAGATCATGACGGATGCTTCAGATTTTGCCGTTGGGGCTGTGATTGGACAGAGGAGGGATGGTTTACCGTTTGCCATTCACTACGCCAGCCGGACTTTGGATGCCGCTCAGCGGAATTACACTGTGACTGAGAAAGAGATGCTGGCCGTAGTCTTTGCTTTGGATAAGTATCGATCTTATATTCTCGGATCTAGAGTAACAATCTACACAGATCACACCACCATCCGGTACTTAATGGCCAAGAAGGATGCCAAAGTACGCCTTACCAGATGGATCCTTCTCCTCCAGGAGTTTGATATTGAGATCAAGGATAAGCCTGGAGTCAAGAATGTGGTGGCGGATCATCTCTCCCGATTGGAGAACCTTGAGTAATCTGAGCCAGCGCACCTATCACAGAGACATTTCCAGATGAGGTGATCTTGACTATCACCTCGCTCTCGTGGTATGCCGACATTGTGAACTATCTTGCTGCCAAGACGGTCCCACAAGGTTGGCCCAGGCAGAAACTCGAGACCTTTCTGGCGAAGGCCAAGTTTTACCATTGGGAGGATCCCGTCCTTTATCATGAAGGAGGGGACAACATCTGGAGGAGGTGCATTCATCAAGAAGAGCAGCATATCGTCCTCACATACTGCCACAAGCTTGAGGTAGGAGGACATCATTCTGGAAAAAGGACAGCACAGAAGGTGCTTCAATCCGGCCTATGGTGGCCTACTCTCTTCAAGGATTCGGATGAGTTCGTGAAGAGATATACTGACTGACAGAAAATGGGAACCTGCGGATAGAGAGACATGATGCCCATGCAACCCATTCACTTCTGTGAGGTTTTTGATGCATGGGGGATTGATTTCATGGGCCCATTTCCTAAGAGTCAGGGATTCGAGCATATTTTGCTCGTTGTGGATTATGTCAGCCGGATGGGTTGATGTCATCCCTGCCCGAGCTGCAGATGCTAAAACCGTGTGCAAATTTTTGAGAAAAAATATCATTTCACGGTTCGGAAACCTAGAGTCTTGATTTCAGACGGGGGGTCTCACTTCATCAATGACAAGGTTAGGGCCCTTGCAGAAGAGTTCGACATTGACCATCGGGTTGCCACACCGTATCACCCTCAGACTAATGGTCTTGCCGAAGTCTCGAACCGGGAGATAAAAACTATCTTGTAGAAGGTTGTCCGCCCAGACCGAAAGGATTGGTCACAACTTTTGGACTCGATCTTGTGGGCCTATCGGACTTCCTTCAAGAATCCATTGGGGACATCTCCCTTTCGACTCGTCTCTGGCAAGCCATGCCATTTTCCAATGGAAATCAAGCATAAATCCTTTTGGGCAGTCACTGAGTTACTGTTAGATCCCGAGAGTATAGGAGAACAGAGAAGAGCAGAGTTGGCAGCCCTGGAAGAACTGAGAGATACAACCTTTTCTAGCAGCCTACAATACAAAGAGAAAGTGAAAACATGGCATGATTTCCACATCAGCCATAAACAGTTTGAGCCAGATCAGAGAGTATGGTTGTTTGATTCCAGGCTGAAATTATTTCCAGAGAATTACAGAGCAAGTGGAAAGGTCCGTATGTGGTCAGGAAGGTACATGACAATGGCAGTATCGACATATCCGAACCGTCATCTTCCTCTACCTTCCGTGTCAATGGTCAACGCTTGAAACTATATCTAGATCATGATCCGCCGACCATTGACGTTGCCCCCATTCTTCTGGTATGAGATGTGTTCTTTGACTCATATCATCTGCATCTCATACATGGTGATCACTTTTATCTTCCGATGTACAGATCATCTGTCTATATCATGCTTTCATCTGTTAATCTCTTTTCTTCTTTTCCTCTTTTCTTCTTTTCCTTTTCTATTTTCGTTATCTATCAAAAAGGTGCCGCCCCTTGTTGTCAGTTTTCTGTACTTAGGACGTATTTTGTCCTAAGTATAGGGGGGTTTGCACCCCGAGTTATTTCAATTTCATTTTGATCCTCTCCATTGTCTCCTCTTCTTGTCTATACTTAGGATATTTTACCCTAAGTATAGGGGGAGACAATGTGAGTATGATTTGTTCATTCCCACACTTGACCCTCCCTGCGTTGTGTACAGTCTGCTATACATAGGATTCTCTGATCCTAAGTATAGGGGGATGGTTAACTTCTTATTGGTTCATTCATTTATTCTTTAGACTTGTCTATACTTAGTACGAGTTATGTCTTCTCTTTTCTCTCCGATCTATGAGGACATAGCTCAAGCTAAGTATAGAGGGTCATATATACTGTGTATATACTTTAGGCATAACTCGTACTTTCACATTTTCTTAATAATATGGCTAATAATTCTTTAAAATTCATTAAAATCCCTTAAAAAAGGTGTTTGTTCCTCAAATCCTTTTTGTAAATACTGATTAATAAATCAGGTGAAAATGTTTTTTGCAAAATGTTTGAGAAATAGTTTGAAAATCTTTGTTGAACAACTATTGAAAACTATTTTGAAAACGTTTTGTTACATGTTTTCAACCTTTGTAAAAATGTGTGGTTTGTTAAAATTTATTTTCTTTGTGTGAAATGAAATGTTTGAAAAATGATTTGCAAATGGTTTGAAAAATGGTTACAAAAATATTTTGAAAAATCTATCTATACTATTTGGAAAACCTTTGCAAAATGATTTTCAAATGTGTGTACATGTTTGTAAAAAGTTTGTAAAAATTATTTTGGACTATAGTTTTCAAAAATTCTTTGAAAAGCTTGTGTCAAATAAGTTTGAGGAATATTTACATCACACCAATAATCCACTATATATATCTATAAAATTAACCACTTACCCTGTAAATTCTTAAAATCCACTTCTTGTAAATATCAGAAGCACTCCCGTGTACACATCTTCACCTAGTTTTCAGCCAAAATCTTTTTGTTTTCAAAATTCCGAAAAACATTTGCAAAATTAAAATAAAAAAAAACACGTGAAAAATCTTTTTGAAAAAGACAAAAAAATTGCATCTGCATATGCATCATCATCATTTCAAAAAAAAATCCATAAAAAGTTCAAAATCTTTGAAAATTGCATCACAAAAATATTTTCTGCATTCTGCATCGCATTTGCATAGCATGAGCATTTTTCGGATTGAGTTTGATAGTTGGACAAGTCTAAGTAAAATCCGGAAATTGGAGCTTGATTGGACCTTAAAATCTACCTAATAACAGGAACCTTATAGGAAGTGGGTTTGAGGTACTACAGGTCTAGTTGACTTAATTCTTTGAGGATCACGAGACTTGGTTCAATGGATTCTTGACTGCCTAAGTAGAGTATTTCGGAGCACAAGCACGACTCTTGTTGATAATGACCTAACTTGGACATCTGCACCTTTCACATGGCTCAACTCAGTTGGAGTGGTGAGGGATTGGATTTGCCGGTATGAGACGCACACAAGTGGAAACATTTGTCCTCCTCTAGGGAGGGAAGTGCACCCTAACCCGTCCAGTGATTAGGAAGTCTAAAGATAGGAGGCTGTGGGTTGCAACAAAGCTTCAAAAGTGGGATAGTCTACTGGCTCAAGAGGAAAAACTCTTTATGTAAATGCTGTTGTATATAGTATTCAAAAAAAAAAAAGTTCAGGCATGTACAAAAATAAAAATCATGCAAAGTATGTACAAATGTTGTAAAGTCAATAAGCAAGCTTGAGTTCCAAAGTCAAATATGTGAGCCTGCAGCTGGACGACTTGACTACACTGGTCTCGCATCCCAGGATAGGTAGCTACACTGGCTACCGTCCATTCTTCTCTTCACCCCCTCCTCTTGAGCTGGTTGCCACTTGAACTTAGAAGAGAATACCCCGCTCCTCGAGGATGGAGTTATTGGATTGGGGAATCATTGGGTTGCCGTACTGGAGAAGTCAGTTTCTTTGCCATTCTAGTTGGGGAGAGCCACCATCACATACACTGTACGAGTCAGATTCATAGTCGTAAGGGTTTGCGTATGAATTGAGATATTTCTGACCTGGCTATTGAGGAGACTTGAACAGAGTTTTGGGATTCTCAAGGACTGTTGGATTTCAAATTCGGTTCTCATTAAGGTTCCGCCCGCACTAAAATTCTAAAGGTCCGACTTAAGCTCCAAACTTTGATTTTGTGAAGACAAGTTTGATAATTAAACTAAATCCAAGTTCTTCTTTTTCTTTTTGCACTTATTGCATAAGTGTTTGTTAGGGACTAGCAAAGGTAAAATATAGGGGAATGATGAATCCACATTTCATCATCCTTATTCTATCATTTTGGCCTAAAAAACCCTAGTAGATGCCTGTAAATATCCTTAAATAGATCATCTTAGCATTCATGCATGTGCATGTAAATAGCGTATAAAATAGTGTAATTAAAGCCAAAATTATAGAATAAATAAAAGAAAAGAAAAAAAATAAAATATTGTAAATATTTTATGACCCAAACCCCGAGACCTAGGCATCTCGATGAATAGGTCGACAAGGAAGAAAGTAGGGGGAGATAAGGGTCAGATACCTATACTATTCCATTCTTTATTCATTTTGGGACCTATTTTTGGTTCCACTTTTTATACCTCAAATAAAAAAACTTTGTACATGAAAGTTATAGATAATTAAATTACAAAATTTATTTCACTGAAAAATAATGTACAAATAAAAAGTTATGGTCTGAATAAAAATCCAGAATCCCAACTTCCCAGACCCGTATCTCACAAATAAAAACTCCAAATGCAGCAAACTCACCTTTAATTGTATATAGAATAAAATAAGCTATTTAATGGCGATGGTTTCACATTTGGCGGAGCTACGGTTTGAAAGTTGAGTTTTGGACGCTCATTGTATACTTGTACAGATTAAAATATTCAATTTATTATTTATTCATATTTTTGTATTTTTATATTTCTATAATTTTGTAAATATTACTTATAATATATTTGTATATTAAAATTAGAATAAAAACCTAAAGAAAAGGAATACAAAATAAAATATATGTATATAAAATACATAGACACACTACCTATACTTATACCTATAATATTACTCTTTCTATTTTATTCAATACTCAAAATAATTCAGAAAAATAAAATAAAAATATAATTACATGTATAAAAGTATTTTATAATTTTATAAAATACTAAATAAAAATAAAAAAATTTAAATACACAAAATAAAAATAAAAGAATAAAATATAGGTAATATACCTATAAGGGGTGTAAAAGTAAACTTGTAAAAATATATTCCATAAAAATAATTAAAAATCTTCATAAAATACTACATAAAATAACAAATATTTTTTATTTAATAATTATAATTTAATTCAACAATTTTCTATTTTTAAATAATTTTACAAATCTTTTTCCCAGAGTTTTTCCCAGGGTTTGAGAGTTGACTGGCGGGTCAACTCTCTGACCCGCCCCATATGGGTCTGTCAGCCGTGTTTTTTCCCCTCGATTCGCCCAATTTTTGGAGCTCGAATCATTCATCTTTTCATGACAAGCTCTTCTTGACTTTCCATCCACTAGGATCGAGGATGCTCGCCCCATGTTATTTTTGGACTGTGGATCGCTGTCGCGCCTTGTGCGCATCGATCTATGAGCCATGGCCGTCAACCCAATAAAATGGAAGCCTTGACTTCCATTTGAATTTGAACCCCAATCTTGGTCCCCCTCGTGCCCCTTAGGATCACCATCGAGTCCTGGAGGTGACAGCTCCAAGATCAGCTATTCAAGGAGGCGGAGCAGCGCTGACCTGGGCGTTCCATCACCTCCGGCCAACCCCCGTCGAGGTATCATTAACCTCGGGCCCCAGGCCCTTGAGGTGTGTTATTTCTCCTCGCTTTCACTCATTTTTTCATTCTCCATAGTCTTAGCATCATTTAGGTCCCTTTCTCGCGTCCAACCTTACATCGATTCGCTCAATCGATCATTCGCCGGAGCTCATTCCGGCCAACTTCGCATGTACACCATCCGCTGCCGTACACCTCCATTCCACTTCGCTACGTGGTCGGGGCAATTTGCCCCCGACCATATCACATTTTCTTTGCAGGTGCCTGGGCATTTAGGCGCGTCTGGAGCATTTTGGATCTTCGACGGAGGCATCTGGAGCTTCGCCGCTCTGCCACCTTCGTGCGAGGACGTCGGTGCACATCGACGACTTTTGACACCCCATATGCTTGGACGACATCTGCAGGAGATTGCTGGGCCTTTTTGGAGCATCTCCGGACAACGGAGTAGGGTGATCGGCGCCAGCGAAGCTCGCAACCCCGCGGGCTCCTCCCAGTTCGTCGAGAGGATCTCGCAGCCGTTGGATTTTGAAGGAGTCCCAGGACCTACAACTGCCGTTGGATCTAGGCCTCCCATCACCGTCTGATCGCTCGGCCAGATCTAATCGCAACCACAGAAGACGAAGCGGCATCGTGCAAGGAGGTCACGCCACGTGTCCAAATGAAGAGTCCCAGCCGTTCGATCTCCTTGGCGAGGGGATTTTGCAAGTATACTCCTCGATCTTTTGTAATTTACTTTAAGTCCATAAACTTTAAATGGTAGTTTAAATATTTTGTAAAATTTACAACTAGGCCCTCGGACTTTAGGTATTTGCAACTAGGTCCTCTGCCACATCACCTTACTGATGAATACCCATTCATCACTCTTTATTCTTCTATTTTAGCTACAAAAACCTTTGCAAATACATGTAGATATGTGTAAATACCAATAAATACCAAAAGCATGCATTGTGTAAAAACCTATAATTAGCATGTTTTTGTGCACAAAATAAAAGAATAAAGAGCAAAAAGAAAAAAAAGAGGGAAATATTTAGAATAAATATTGAGCAACCTAACCCAAGGGAGGGCTCAGCATGGGCCTGACCGCATAAAAGCCAAAGTAGAGGGAGATAGGAGCTCACTTGTATATATTTGTAAATACATAAAACTTTATATTTTCCTCACCCAAAAATATACTTGTACATATTGTGTGTATATTCTATTAAAAACAAAATAAAAAGATAAAAATCAAAATTCAAAAATATCACTCCTTCACCATGTGCATATACCACATCTTGTATTTATTTAACCCTATAAATAAATTCATTTATTTTCCAAACTTTTTGTAAATATTCTATATTACCTTTTGTAAATGAAATAAATAAAAAGAAACAAAACAAAAAAATCAAATAAAAATCACAAAATCAAAAATACAAAATTACATTGTATTTATACCATGTATATAAATATATATATTTATTTATTTCACCCTTGTATATAAGTAATAAAAATAAAATAAAAATATTCTTTTATTCTATATTTCATCTTGTAACTAAATAAAATACAAAATGAGCATAAAAACACAAAAAAATAACAAATAAAAAAATCAAAAATAAAAATTCATGTAGTGTACATATACCTATATATAGAGCTAACCTATTTTTATTTCCAAAAATTAATTAAAAATCACCAAAAAATAGAAAAAAATAAAAGAAAAATATTTCATGTTTTAAGTTTTTCCTAATTCGACCTATTTCTACCCTAAAAAAATAAAACAAAAATCGCCTACACGTGGCCGCTCCTGATTGGGCCACGGGGGAATGTTGACCCCGGTCAACTCCCCCGCGCCTCTTTCCTTTTCTGGCCGTCGCGCGCCGCGCCTTCTTCCCCGATTTATCCACGCGCGTCCAGCCTGTCTTCCACTCAACCCCCGCGCCCATATTCTTCGCCGCACATCCCTCTCCCTCGCCGGATCCTCCGCCATCAAATCGAAGCTTTCCTTTGCCGTCAGCCTCCAACCCTAAACGCCCTGTCACTCTTATATATTCACACCTCCGCCGCCCTCGCGCCGCATCTTTGGCCCATCTCCCTCTTCCCCGTGACCTCCATCGGCAAGGCGAGAGTGACAGTAAGCTTTTGCCCGTGTTGCAGTGAGGCGAGAGGGCGATTCCATCGATCCGGCGAACATCGCCGTCTTTGCTCCGCCGCCAGCGTCGAGCACCGAGCTTCAGGCCTTGACGTCCTTCGAAGCTACGACCCGGAGATAGCCCATCTCCAGCACAGTCTACTTCAGCCATCAGGTAACCTTAGTTCTTTCCCATTTAGCGTAATTTCCGATTTCCCCCAATTCCGACCTCCGACGCATATCTCCGATTCCGGCCACTCCGATTACCCATCTTCCAATCCGACCCGATCAGCACCTTCGCAACCTCCTCACGCACCTTCTACGCCATTTCACTCAACCCAGATCGCACAGGATCTGGGAGTCGAGCTTCACCGTCCTCCGCTCGCCGGAGCTCGTTCGCCACGCCGCACCGTCCACCTTCACGCCACCTAACCGGGTCGAGGCACTTTGCCCTCGACCCGCGAAGCTTCTTGACCATTTTGCAGGTCCAAAGGGGGTGTCTGAGCCTCCTTCCCAGTTCAGCCAGGAGCTTCTTCTCCGACGACCTCGCCCGAGCCTTCCAGGGTTCGGCCGAGGCATTGGAGACCCGCCGCAGCTGCGCAACTTCACGCCGGAGCTTCTCCGACCTTCAGGCGCAGCAGAGGAGACCGGAGGCACCTTCACGAGGCCGGCGAAGTTCGCCGGCCATCAGTTCTTCGAGGACCCTCCAGAGCCGTCCGATGATGCTCCAGCTCCAGATCTAATCCTCATCCGTTCATCTGAGGAGGGGCAGCAGCCGTCGATACATCAGAGGATCTCATCTGGGCCGTTGAGCAGCGAGGTTAAGCCACGACGTCTATCAGCCGTCCGATTATCCACGTGGCTGCACCTCGACCATCCGATCTGGGCTTGGTTTTCTTCGAAGAGCCACGCAGCAGCTCCACCGTCCGATCAACCACGTGGACGCATACCAGCCGTCAGATCAGGCCCGCGCTTCCTTCGTTAAAGGCGCGTTTGTTCTCCACCGTCCGATCATCCACGCGTCACCATCGGGCCGTCGCTATTAATAAAGGGGTAAATTTCATAGGACCCCCTCTGTTTGTCTTATTTCAGTTTAGTCCTGTAATTTTCAATTCTAGTTGTTTATTTTCTGGGTTATTTGCATCAAGGACCTCGGACTTTATTTTAATTGCACTTATACCCCTGCCAGTAGTGAACCACGTGCGTCATCACGTGTTATTCTGGGTTATTTGCATGCGACCCCTTGTAGTTCTGGATGTTAATGAATGCATGAAATGTTTCGTTTATTTGCAAATATACCCCTGTGAGCATTGATTTTGTACATGTGCGAATTATTTTGGGTAAATTGCATATAAGCCCCTGGACTTTTGATACGAGTTATCAATAGGTCCTTGGAACTTATTTTTATTACATTTAGGTCCCTGTGTGCCCCAGACACGTGCTTGGCACGTGACTTCTTGGGTATTTTGCACCAGGACCCCAGAACTTTTGGGTATTTGCACTTAGGTCCCTGTGCACAGTGCCCCACCTTTATTTTTGAATAAAATATCAAACGACCTCCAAATCCAATGAAATTTTGACACATGGCTCCTGCCATGGTGTAGGAATTTCTATGATTTTTGGGGACATTTTGGATTTCATTTATTATTTTTAAAAATTCAAAAACCCCTATTTTCGCCACTGTTTGACTTTAAAAATACCAAAAAAATATAAAATCACCTTTAAAAATTCTAAAAAAATTAGGTAATGTTGTTTACTGGTTGATTGATTTTCGAGCCAATTTTGGCCACTTTTCATCCATTAAAAACCATAAAAATTGAAAAACCCCTAAAAACTCATAAAAATTGGAGTAAATAAATTAAAAATCCAAAAACATTAAGTAGGGTGCCTAAATTTTCCTTATTCTTTCTAGATTATAGGAAAATTACCTCCAGGGTTGTTTGAAGCTTTTAAATATTTTATTTTTGAGTTTCTAACCTTGCTGGACAGTACCCTACATTCTTTGCATTGTTTGATTTTTAATAATTATTTTATTCATTAGAAAAATTCCAAAAATTCACCAAAAACAGTAAAAAACATTTAAAACATAAAAACCAATTTTCTGGAATTTTTGCATCATTTTTGTGTGTTGTATAAATTGTTGAAGTTGCATTGCATTCATTTTCTCTCATTTTCTCATCCTTTAAAAAATCAGAAAAATACAAAAACAAATAAAAACCCTAAAAAAGACTTCCTTGGATACTTGACTACATCGTAGGCCGCAAGGCCAATCTGTGCTCCTTGAGTTCGACCCTGGGAGCTATACCAGGTTAAACCTAATAGCTAGACCGCTCTTTCTTGTGCTTGCTTGATTTTATCTTATTCGAGTGGTTGATTATTTTTCTTGATTTACTCAGCCCGAGTGATTGAGGTCGCAACGACCTAGCATTTATTTTACACCTTTACCTTAGTCATTTGGGCGGTGGTCACTTACGTGACTTGTTCACGTGAGGTGCGGGCTTTTTGCAGAGAGGCCCTTGGCCTTTTGTGGATTTCATTTCAGTACCTAAACTTCGAAGTGTAGTGTAAAAGTTTTGGACATTTTGCAGTCAAACCCCCAAGGTTTTTGAAATTACTTTTGGGTCCTTCCCAGGCGCGTGCAGGTCACGCGCCCTGCTGGGCATTTTGCATCTGTACCCTCCCGGGTCTGCTTATTTGTATTTGGTCCAGAAACTATTTTATTCAGTATAATATTTTGTGGAAAATTTGCATGTATGCCCCTGGATGTTTTAATATTTGCACATATGCCCCTACCAGGTTGAATTACTTTTGTGTGCTTGTCTTATTTATTTGGAGCCTCATTTTAATTTGAAAAATTCTACAAAAATCATGTTAAGCTGCCGTATGCTTTTACTTTAACGCTATATTTTTGCATTTGCATTTTATTGCATTTTAGCATTTATTGAAAATAAAAAACTCTTCATTTCAGTACTGTCTTGCTTAGAAAATGCCAAAAAAATATTAAAATACCTTAAAAAATTCCAAAAAATTTACCTTCTGTGTATTTTAATCTACTTTAGTGTCAATCCAAAAACCACTAAAAAATTCAAAATCAAAACCTTAAAAATTCGAAAATACCCAAAAACTTCCGAAAAATCTAAAAAATTATAGAAAAATCCGAAAATTGCAAACTCAAGTTCTGTAGTTTCCTATTTTTATTATCTTTATTTTAAAATTAGTTTGGAAAATTTTGGTGGCTGTTTGATATTTTTCATTCATAGTTTTACGCACAACCAGTAGCTTATTCACTGTTTTCACTTATTTTGCCTTTTAAAAATACCAAAAACATTTTGAAAAATACTCAAAAATCACAAAAACAGTAAAAAATTATAAAAACACAAAAAAGATTTTATTTCTGAATTTTTGACTATTTTTCTATATTTTTCTAAATATTCTATCCCCTCTTTTATTCTATAGCTTATAAATTCCAATATTGAAAAAGAGAAAAAATATATATATAATATCAAAATATAAAAATCAGATAATTAAAAATCAAAATACAAAATTAAAAATTAAATAAAAAATAAAAAACCCACAAAAATATTTGCATTGCATAGTGTAGACACCACATTCACTTTCACACACACACACACACACATCTGTTTGATCTACCCTGTTTGGCTCCCTGTGTTCGAACTCTCTGCATACTTGCTCTATACACCATTTATGTAGAGTTAAAAATAAATTTTAACTTCACATTTATTTCTTATTGCTTGATCTATAGTGTGGGTTAATCGTTGATTTCATATGAGATTCATTTGTAGTGGTCAACACACCGACTGTTGACTCGCCTTGTGAGTCAATACGACCGCTCGTGAATTTCGTGTAAATCAGGAAGGCTAAGATGTCATTAACCCATAATGACTGTCATTAAGACTAATTAAACATGATTAAAGAAACTAACGATCAATTAAAAACCACTAATGATCATTAGCAAACACTAATCAATAGTTAGAAAAAGATAACCGTAAGCCGTGAAAGTTAAATCGCGATTAGTGAAAGTTAATCACGATTAGTGTTAATTAAACGTCATTAGCGAATCCAGAATACCCTAGAATGTTCTAACTTAAGCCCAAGTTTGGGATAAGTTTTGGCTAAAACCATGGGCCAAAATCACGGGCCGCTAAATCATGGTTAAGGTCTAAACCATGATTTTCTAACCATGATTTTCTAAACATGGTTAGTGGTTTTCTAGAGCCTATAAATAGACCCCCCTACCCATTCATTCTCTACGACTTCCACTACCACCACCACCCCAAGGGCTAGGTTCGAGAGGTCGGGAGGAGGAGTGGGAGGCGAGGGAGGAGTGCTAGCGAAGCGCTGTCGGGAGAACGAGGAGGAGAAAGGTATGATCATCTCTTAGTTTGCTTCGTAAGCTAGGCTTTCAATTCATACTCTTCTTCTTCTAAGTTTTATTCGTGATTCATCTTTCTTTCCGATTCGTTTTCCTGTCGTGGTTCGAGGAGAAATCTGTGTAACATCCTACTTAGGTGCGGGCGGCTATGCTCGTCAGTGACCCTGTAATTCGTCACACGTTCACTCATCTAAGACGCGTGGTGTCTATCGATTCTCCATCGTTTATATTTCTATTTTTTCTATTATGCTTTTATAATTATGTTGATGGAGAAATCTGTGTAAAACCCTACTTAGGTGCGGGTGACTATGCACGTCAGTGATCCTGTGGTTCGTCACACGTTCACTCACCTAAGATGTGTGGTGTCTACCGGTTCTTCATCTCTTGTTGTTGAGTATATATCTTTCAGTTTCGTTGTTATTTTCCTCTAGATTGATTTTATAGAGGAAACTCTTTTCGCTTTTATTTTGAAATATGTCCCGATATAAGGGGAAACTCTGCCGAAATTTTCTGAGAAATATGTCCCGATATAAGGGGAAACTCTGCTGAAATTTTCCGAGAAATATGTCCCGATATAAGGGGAAACTCTGCCGAAATTTTAAACGAAAATATGTTCTTGACGTTCTTCGTGTTCTTCGCGTTCTTCGTGTTCTTCGTTCGTTCTTCGCGTTCTTGACATGTTCTTAGCGTTTTGATACGAAAATGAAATTCGATCTTTTCAGGAGCCTTAAAATAGCCTTTCTAAAAACGAAACATGATAAAGCCTTGCATACGCGAGAGAGAGCTCGATTAGGTAACGAAATCCTTCCTTTTACTGTTGGGTTTTTATAAGAAATTATTGAAATTCTTAATTTTGTGTTCTTTGCTACGAAGAACCCTAATTTTGGCTATTTGTGAAAAAGTCTGAAGAATTGCTTTGTCATTCCCACTAAAATAAGGTTTACGCATCAAATTGATACGTTGGCTCTGAAATTTAGGGTTTGGGAGTTAAAATAGGCCTAAATACGAGTATATTGATGTGTTGGCTCTGAAATTTAGGGTTTGAGAGTTAAAATAGGCATAAATACGAGTATATATATGGTTATGAATAATATATATTTGAGTCTATACTAAGTATTGTTGATTATGCAAATCGAAGACTTAATGAAAGAATTACATCATGTGAATTGATGTGGTTTGAGTTGGATCCTGAAAAGGATAGTGTGTCACGTTAAGGATGACTGGGAGTAGAACTACAGGTCGGGCATGCAACCTGTAGGTTTGTCGGAAGGAACCCGTATTGACGTTTCCCTACCTAGGTTGTACACGGTTGCCCTGTTATGATAAGTGCGCACAAATTGAATGTTTTGCAACGCGTGGTACCGGGAACCAATATATTCGGGTTGGAATGATGGAAGATGTGGTCGTGCCATGTGGAGGCACGGGTGGTTCAATAGCGATTGGGTCACGATAATATGTATTTAAAGCCGCTAGGTTATATGATTAAATGTTAGCCTGAGGTTTTAAGCAACCGAGTCCTCGAGGACGGTGTGCTCATTTGATTTTCCAGGCTGAGGGTTGAGATCCTGTTTAATAAAAGAAAAGGAAATTGTCAGGGTAGTATTGGAGGATTGGTTGAGGCGACGTGCGGCGACATAAGCTTACCAAGATCAACACAATCTCCAATCCCGAAGTGTTCATAGCTTCGGAGTCCAAGAATGGTGGGGTTCCCCTGGATTAATCCCTGATGTGGAATAGAAAGGAATATGACTTAAATTAATAAGAAAGAATAAAATTTTTGTGATATCAAGTTTTGAAAAATTACATAATTTGTTTGCGTTTCTCTTCTTCGTTACTTAGCATTCGCTAATTTTATCCTATGATTTATGGAAAACCCAACAGGTATCGGTGAGCTATCGGAAGGACTTTAAAAATTCATCCACCTTACATACTAGACATTCAGCCAGCCACAATAGCTTTACTTTTTAAGGTAGTTAGTAATCTTTTGTATATTTTCTTTTCAAGCTGATGTACATGTAAATGGTTATAGTGGGACAGTGTATCATCTGAACTTTATTTTGTGAATGGAAAAATGTTGAAATACTTTCTTCTGAGTATTTTTATTTGTAGTCTATTTCTCAATGTTAGTTGTGATTGCTGAATAAATTATTGCTGAGTAACCAGATCCAGATATGGGAGGATCCGACGGCTTGGGAAACGGGGTCGTGACACTATATCCCTATATTATGCCATTCAAAATTCATGCGAAACAGAAACTCCTACGACCTCCATCTAAACGATCATTTTTTAATGTATGGATGGAGACCGTAGGAGTCTCTGTTTCTCACGAAATTTGAATGACATAATATATGGATATAATAATGAATTTACATGATTTTATTTTTCAAAAAAAATAAAAAAATATGGAGAAAATGAAGCGGGGGAGCTAAGTTAACTACCGGGGGCAGCCCCATTTTACCCTTATAATAATGGTGTATAAATTATTTTTTTTTGAAAACGAGTACATGCCCTCACATTTGAAAGGAATGTACTCTCAATCCAAGGCGAGCTAAGGATTGGTAATTACCAGAGGGAATTGGGTTTCCATTGCAGTCGTTATTCTTATCTTATTATAATTTAACAAACATAGAATTGGGTTTCCACTGCATCGATTAAAAAAGACAGACCCTTGGATGCCTTAACCAAAATCCTCCGTGTAATTTAGGCCCCATACCCCCATGCCTCGATGTTTGATTAGTCTATCTGTTTGCATTCCAAGTCCCAACTTTACATGGGACACTACCATGTCCGCAATGTCAGAGGAAGGGAGAGATATCAATAGTTGTTTTATACGGTCCTCATTCTATTGGTATAAATACTTGATCCTCCAATATTGATTTAAGACAACTGTAGCAGGTTTTCATCATTTTCCTTCCTTTTGCCAGGGAGCATTTCATCTAGTTCGTTTCGCTTTGTCGTACATAGTTAGATTAGACTAGATCTGATCTTTGTTCATTCTCTTTGCCCTTGGGATACATGCTATCCTGGTATGGTAGAATGAGGAATGAAGATACGCAGTTGAGTACACAGTTTCTTGTTCTTATGGACCTCTTGCACTTACACTCCTTTCAGGGGTTCTATTGAGACACTGTACCCAGTTGTTTATCGCGAGGTCGCCTGAGACACCATTTCGACTCGAATGAGTTTAGACCCTGATTTTACTGAACATCCAAAGATTGAGTCCAAGCGCTCATTTGCACATTGCAACAGAGACCCCTCAAGAAGAACATTCTGGAAAAATCCTTAAAATTAGAAGAACTGATAATGTTGGATGCCTAGGACACCCGGATAATATTTGATGTGGCTTTTGAATCTTTGTGAGGGTTTTTGAAAGCATCGAGTTATTGAGGCTATCTAGGTTCTTTATTCCCCATCTGACCTTTTTTTTGGCCTACGTCCCATCTTACTACGTGCCTCTTCATCCTTCACTATGTATTTCCATTCCATGAGGACATTGTGATTTACATTGCTAAGAAGATGAGTCACCACGGGTGTGATTGGGGAATTTAAGCAAAGAAATTGTAACGTCCGGGCTTAGGTTCATAGTCTGTTATCGAGGAAAACTGGCCCTAACAACTTGTTGGATTCGGACCCAAATGGATCCGTTGACAACCACCCATGTAACGTCTCGGGCTTAGGTGCCTGGTCCGTTATCGACGAAAACTGGCCATGATAACCTGTTGGGTACGGGCCCAGATGGACCCGTTGACAACCACCCAAAATGCTTAAGTCCAAGTTGTCAAGTAGTAATCCCCAACGCTTATAAACCACACCCACACTTCGTGAATTTTAGATGTGGCACTATGTTTGGAGGTATGGGTGTTACAACCTCCCCCACTTATATTCGCAACGTCCTCGTTGCGACATGGCCATCACTTATTCCCAGTGACAGTAGCGGTTGCACGCTCCAGGTAGTCATTTCCTCCTATCTCTTTATAGGGGTGGCTCCACCTCTCGGGTAGCACTTTCCACTATAAGAGGGAAATTGGCTCTGATACCATTTGTAACCTCCCGGGCTTAGGTCCTCGATCTGTTATCGAGGAAAACTGGCCCGGACAACCTGTTGGGTACGGGCCCAAATGGACCCGTTGACAACCACCCAAAATGCTTAAGCCCAAGTTGTCAAGTAGTTTTCCGCAACACTTATAAACCACACCCACACTTCGTGAGTTTTAGATGTGGCACTATGTTTGGAGGTATGGGTGTTACAAAATGTTGTAACACCCATACCCCCAAAGTGTGAGAGTGAGTTATAAGTGGCGGGGATTACTACTTGACAACTTGGGCTTAAGCATTTTGGGTGGTTGCCAACGGGTCCATCTGGGTCCGTACCCAATAAGTTGTCAAGGCTAGTTTTCTTTGATAACGGACCGGAGACCTAAGCCCGTTCCGTTACAAATGGTATCAGAGCCAATTTTCCTCTGATGTGGAAAGGGCTACCCGAGAGGTGGAGCCACCTCTACAAAGAGATAGGAGGAAATGGCTATCCGGAGCGTGTAATCGCTACTGTCACTGGGATAAGCGATGGATCATGTCGCAACGAGGACGTTGTGAATATAAGTGGGGGAGGGGGGAGGGGTGTAACACTCATACTCTCAAAGTGTGAGAGTGTGTTATAAGTGGTGGGGATTACTACTTGACAACTTCGGCTTAAGCATTTTGGGTGGTTGTCAACGGATCCATCTGGGCGCGTACCCAATAAATTGTTAGGGCCAGTTTTCCTCAATAACGGACCGGGGATCTAAGCTTGGGTAGTTACATCCCAAAATGCTTAAGCACAAGTTGTCAAGTAGTAATCCCTACCACTTATAAACCTCTCCCACACTTCGTGAGTTTTAGATGTGGCACTATGTTTGGAGGTATGGGTGTTACGGAAACAGTTGGGGGTAAAGATGAATCCTGTGCTACCGGATCACTTCAAGAAGTGTTTTGTTGTTAACGAGATCAACATCGTTACGTTATTAAATAGTAGTCATCTCGATTAACTTGAATCATTTTAATAGCATCACATAATAGTAAAGATGCAATCAATCATTTCAGATTCATGATCTAAATTACCAAATACAAACATGAATTGATTCAATATATAATATAATGAATTAGGGTCGAGTCCATGAAACGTAAAGCAATAAAGCAAACACGAAAAAACTATAAATAATTTAGAGAAGAGATCGCTGAAGCGCCCATAAAGGATTATCCTTAGAGATGCTATCACCCCCACGAATTGACTCTCTGGAAACGCCGACAGAGCGGAACATGCACACATGTTCTACTTGAATTCTTGATGATGAATATCTCTTCCTTGGAAACCTTCAAAACCCCTCATGCAATGTTGTATGAATACCCTTTCAGAGTGTAAGACTCCTGGACTCCTTAAGTTTGGTACATGGCAATCTTCTAATTCTCATCATCCCTGCATGCATCATAATTTTCAAAAATACCAATTATTTTACATGGCGTGCCATTCTCCATGATGATTCATGTTGATGTTTTAGTAGGTAGAGAACCAATCTTTGTGAGATTTCATGTGATATAGGCACGTACTTTCAAAATTCTTTTGATCTATGATAGTGAGTATGCAATCAACCTCTTAATCATCATCTCCCTAAGCCAATGCAGCAATCGTGGCATTGCCTTTCTTCTTTATATATTCCTGCTTCTAATGTTAGGATTCCTTGCAACTGTTCTACACATTCTTCGATCAGATTGATTTCCTTCATTCTAATTTTGAATTTCCCTTCTTCAGATGCATTGTCGTGATAACATAACTCTTCTCATGAGTCATTACCAACCCCCTGGCATTCTTATCCCACTATTTATAGAAGCGATGTGACAAACTTTGCAAGTATAAATACTTGATAAAACTTCTCCTAAGGTGATCGCTTCCATTCATATATTGAATAATTAACTAGATTTTTTAACGCCAATGGTATAAGGATTAATAAAAACAAATAAGCATATTTTTCCTCTATTTTGTCATATATAATTCTCAAATCTATAAGTAATATATTTAAAACTCTTTTAGAGAGGGATTTTTTTCATAAAAAAGAGAGAATAGACATTTCTTCCACAGGAAGTTGTATGTTAGAAATTTCGTTGTGTATAGACTCTTTATCTTTAACCACAGATCATGATAGTCTTCTCATTGGCACCCTCCATGATAATCTCAATTTCTAGACATAACTTGATCATTGAGTGCATCTTTTCTTCTTGCACTAACAACTTTGAAGGCTCGAGTGTCTTAACCCTGTCTTTGTCCAATGATTCCCAGATGATCTGCTGCTAGAGATGGGCGCACAACTTGACCTACCAAAGGCCAAAGCCATTCCTGATAGTGAACATCTCAATCTTCATATTTTATGATGTTATTTCTTCCTTTCTTTAGAACATGATAGCTCTAATACCACTTTTTTATACATAGCATAAGTGAAGCATAGATTAAGCATCCAAATAAGAACACGGGAAAGCAACTAGAAGAAAAGATTTACAAGGTTTACTTGTATCTATGTTATGCCCTTGGTGGTCATAGTGGTTGATATCTCTCAACATGGTGGAAGATCGTAGCACATAGGATTATTCAAAGCACCGATCTTATGGTGATTTATATAGTATCACGTACAAACAAATCTTCATATATGGGCATATTCTCAAATCTTCCTTTTCAAATCTCCCTAAACTAGAAGATCCTCAAATTTCCTTCAGTGGAAGGAACAAAACGGTTACAAAACAATACGATTCCCGATTGATCTTTAATCAATCAAAATCCCGGTGGATTCTCTAATCACTAATAAACTAATATATTGACGGATTCTTAATCAATTATGATTCAAGCATATAAACAATTAGAGATGAAGGAAAATCCGAGGATACCATGCAACTTAGGTAGGTAATGTTTTGGATAATAGTGTGATTGGAGCAGTGGCATGCGACGAAGAGGAGTGTGATCGGGGTAGCAGATCCTCTGCTATACAACATAGGATTGTTGTAAATTGGGAGGGTGTCCAAGCTGCTCGATCAAGATCGAGTGATTCGCATGGTAAGGGTCCACAGAACTCGCTTTTCGTGCGAACTACTCAATCTTGATCGAGCGGCTCGGACACCGTCCCCATTTACAACAGTCCTCTGTCTCGTGATCAGGGTGGTAGCATTGGAGAGATGCATGGTTAGGGGAACACTACTAAGTTGACAATAAATTGTAACCACCTGAGAAACATGAACATATGGAGGAAGTGATTGTAGAGAAAAGGGACACCATTCTTTTCAATCCTAATTTCATTACTTGTTCACTAAAACATGATAACTCAAAAACTATTTCAAAATTCAAATAATATAAAAAAATATTAAGAGAAAATATGTATAAATATGAATCTATGAATCAAAGGGGATATCGTAGGTAGGGTTGGTTATTGAGTCATGGCTCGATGAGCCAGGCTCGGGCTCGGCTCGATAAGGGCTCGTGAGCTTGGCTCATTAAGCTATTGAGCTGAGCCCGAGCCAGATTTTTGGGCTTGATAGCTTATCGAGCCGAGCCCGAGCCGAGCCCTGCTCATCTTGATAACTCAATAACGGGCTCGATAAGGAATATATAAATATTCTATTTATGAAACTACAATGATTTTTATTTTTATTTGTATTAGTTTTGCAACATTGTTAATGGTGGATTATGTGTTTATGTTGTTTACGTAACAACAATGTTGGGTGGACTATGTTGTAGACTTGGATTTTCTACCTTTTATATATGTTAATCTAAGTTATAATTAGATATTTAGTATTTTTTTCTTTTTTATTTGCAAGCAGGATGTTACAATATTTATTATAATTTAACTTTTATATACAACTTGGATGGTGGCCTATGGTAAGGTGGATGAGCTTTAAAAAGGAGGTCTCGTGTTCGAGCCCAAGCAAAATGATTTTATTTCATTTAAAATTTTGTGGATTGACATAAATTAATAAGAGAAGTATGTATTTCAACTTTTTTAGATAAATCATGCATCTCTAACATATTCATCGAGCTTGGGTCGATTTCAATAACGCTACATGTCTTCAATTGAGTTGGCATTTTTAGGGATTTTTCTACCCTTGTTCTCTTTCGAGATTTTCGAATAACACTTGTGCCCCTATTTTTTTTGCTATTACACTTGTGTCTCATATTTTCTATAAAATTCAAAACATTTCATAATAACATAAGAGCATTATTGTTAATTTTATAAAAATATAGGGACACAAGTGTAATTACAAAAAAACAGGACACGGGTGTTGTTTGAAAAAAACTCAAAGGATACAAGTGTAAAAATCCCATATATGGTGATAAAAGGTTCATTTTAAAATCAAGTATTTAAGACAATAATAATTATTGAGGGTACATAGTCGGCTATTTTTCTAGCACAAACAAAAGAACATTTCCAATAAAAACTATAAATTGGATAGATTGGATTAAGCGATAATCCCATCAATCATTTCTCATCGCGATTTGATGAAATAATAATAATAATAACAACGATGATAATGATAATAATATACTTAGAAAAAGAGGAACCACCAAAGTGGAAAGGACTCAAGCGAATCTCCTTGCACTATTTTTTAGTCAGATATATAAATCTTCAAATTGCACGAAGGCACAAGATTTGTGGCTCACATCTCTCTTCCTATCGCTTGTGGAACACCCACAACCCTCAACCTCCATCCATCCATCCATCTCTCTCTCTCTCTCTCTCTCTCTCTCTCTCTCTCTCTCTCTCTCTCTCTCTCTCTCTCTCTCTCTCTCTCTCCCCTCTCTCTCTCGTTAAGCTAGGAACAAAAGAATCTGAATCCCCAGACGAAGAGATGGAGGTTAAAAGCTTCCCTTCCGTGTCCTTGTTCCGACCTCTCCTTCCTCCTCCCGTCGCAAATTCTCGTCGAACGAGCACATCTCTAGCCTGTTCATCAAGAAGATCCAATGGCCCACAGTTTCAACCAGTAAGCACATATACGCTATGTCTTCCCGATCTTCTCCGACCAACTACATCGCCGGTAAGGACGGCGTCTGATCTATTGAAGCATTTGAGTTGCAGATGGCGAAAGGATGCAGGACTTGCAGCGGAAAAGGAGCAATAGAGTGCCCTGGCTGCAAGGTTCGTATGTTTGTCCTTTGGGAAGAAATAGAATATCTATGGTTATTGTTTGCTTTTGCAATTTAATAGTATAGATCGAATTTGGTCTTCCTATACACTAAGGAAGTATCGAGTGTAATGAAATAAAATGAGTGATGGCGGAAAATCAATGGACTTGGATAGTAGGTTGGATGGGACTAATAGGTTGGATTGTGAGCAGAAGGAAATGAAATTCTCAGCTTTGATTATAGAGTAAATTATACGAAAGTTCATGAACTATACGCATAATTTTAATGTCATACTTCAATTTCAAAACGCAGCAATGTTATAGCTCCGCCTCAAATTGATTTTTGAACTAAGGGCGGAAATACGAAAAGAACAATTAAATCTCAATAGTCCTGGACCATATTGAGGTAAATCTTAAGGATTAGTGCCACATTATCATTTTTTAAAATTTAGGTACGCTGTCGAAATTGGATTTGTCGTTTGGGGAATTCTATGTATTGCACCCTACATTACAATAGTCAATCTTTGTGTCTTTAACATCCTCATTGTCCTTGCTACTATAAGGCAATCTTAAAGTTATTATGGTATATATATATATAGAGGAAAGGGAGGTTGTTACATGTAGCAGCCAACCTTTGCTGCTACATTGGTATTTTTCACCATATCCTCCATATAGAACAAGTTGATTACAACAATTCTAAAACCATTAAAATTACTTGTTCTGTATGAAAGGCATAGGAATCTATGTTTCTGACTAAATTAGATTACATATTAGGGGGAATAGTGATGAAACATGGTGGTAGTTTCCAAAAAAAGTAAAAATGGTGAAAAATGTCCATATAGCAGCCAAGGTTGGATGCTACATGTAGCAATCTCCCTTTCCTCAAATATATATATATATATATATTCTTCAGTATTTTTAAGGGTTTTTGTCACATGTACCCTTCTTAGCTTCTGCAATATCAGTCATGCCCCTCCCTTTTTTGGAGTATCAATTGTACCTCTTACAAAATTCACACTTCCGTCCTTCCGTAAGGTAAAGTAAAGGCACAATCGATATTACGAAAGGGTAGAACTTTGAATTTTGTAAAAGATAGGAGCACAAGCTGCACAACTGATATTCCCAAAAAAAAGGAGAGGTATATATTGCAGAAGCTAAGAAGAGCACAAGTGATAAAGAAACCCTAATTTTTTATCCCCTCTATTTCTTTCCCTTCACATGTGAGATTGGACCCCCAAAAAATCACTCTTTTTCGTCCTTCCCTTTTTTCATTTTATCAAAGCACCATTATAGGATTGCACATGGATCACATTAATCCATCAATTCGATCCCATATGATACCCTTCTATCTTTCTAGCTTAAACCTATTGTGGTGTTCGTTTTTCACAGGGAACAGGGAAGAACAAGAAGAACGGCAATATCTTCGAGAGATGGAAGTATGTCTCTCTCTCTCTCTGTTCTCTTCATGTTCCTTAGATTTGATCTCCAATAGATCGTGGAGTCATAAATATGTATGCTCATGTGTAAATAACTACGATTCTCCTGCTCTCTTTTTTACTGTGTGTGTATTATACTCGTATTCTTGCAGGTGCTTCGAGTGCCAGGGATTCGGCTTGAAAAGCTGCCCCAGCTGTGGCAAGGGAGGGCTCACGCCAGAGCAAAGAGGGGAGAGATGAAACCACTGCAAGCTTAGAACTGCATCCTCCTCTTTATCTCCTATGGAAAAGGGGTAGTATGTTGATTTGATGGAGGACATCAAGGATATGTTGGGGTCATTTTGATGATAACAACTTTGAGGCTAAGGACCTGGGTTTCCTAAATAATGCCATTGTCTCTCTTATTTACATAAAGGGCGACCCGAAGCTTATTGAGAATTACAGACCAATTAGAATGATTAGCATTCCAATAAGGATCTTTTCTGCAATTCTTACTTCTCGTTGATCCGAGAATATTAGAGAAAACATACCCTCGACTCAATGTGCATTCATTAAAAGGGTGCGTTTGGTTGGGGGTTACCCCCCACTTAGGGTGGGTTACCCCCAAAACCCATATTCCCAACTCACTAGTGGGGCCCACTCTCTTTCCAACCAAAAAAATATATATTATACCATCATATCATCTAAAAATCATAAAACACTCAACTTCTACTCACTATTCCGACTTCAATACAATCATATCACAACTACCCACTTTTTCAAATTTCAATATAATCATATCATAATAACTACACACTTTTTCAAATTTCAATACAATCACATCACACAAACCCTCTCAACCCTTAACCCGTCAACCAAACACACAAACACAAAAACGGGTTATCCTCCCCTGGATAACCCACGAACCAAACGCACCCTAAAGGTCGATAAGCAAAAGACGCTTTTTGGGTGGCCTCTTCTATTCAGGACTCTTGGTCAAATTCATACACGAAGGCCTTGATTCTCAAAATTGACTTTCAAAAGGCTTTTGATACTATGAGGTAACCCTTTATCCTTGGTTCGTTAAAAGCGGCGGGCATACAGACCAAGTTTGTGGGGGTGGATTAATGTCATTCTACAAACTTCGAGAATCTCCTTTAAACGGAATGATTCTTTGGTTGGTTTTCTTAAACCAGAACGAGGAGTTAGACAACAAGACCCTTTATCCCCTTACCTTATTCATTCGCTCTTTTTCTTAATGCTATGCTCGCTAAGTTATCTGAGAAAAACCTCTGTAGGGGTTTCTTTTGTAAGGGGGGGCGCTTTCATCAATGACGAACATCCAATTCGCTTTATGGAGTATGTGGAAAGTCATCTTAAAAATATTTTCTCATCTCTTAGGATATTCTCTAAACTTTCTGGCCTCGAGATAAATTGTGCCAAATCGGAGTTCTATGCTCTCAACCTGGATGATGGTGAGTATCCAGCAAAATTTGCTTTGGAGTAGAGGGTTATTCCATTTGATGTACTTGGGTTGGGTTACCCTCTATCTACCTCGAAACTGGAAATTAATGATTGGTCGGTCTTGATTGCTAAGTTTGCTCCCAAACTTCAGGGGTGGAAAGCGAGGTTGTCACCGCTTCTAGCTCGCATTTGCATGCTGAACTACGCTCTAACACCTCTAGCCACTCATCTCCTCTCAGTCTTAAGATGCCTACCTCGATCGTGAACAAGGTTGATAAGATTAAACGTAAATTTCTTTGAAGTGGAAACATCACAAATAATAACCATGCGACGGAAGGAAGTGACATGCCCCAAGAACTCTGATGGCTGGGGCATTCTTGATTTAAGAATATTCAGCAATGCCTTGTTGTCAAAATCATTCATGTATATCGTCGATCATAAAAGGCCATGGATTTCGAATTTACTTAGTGTGTGCTCATACCGTGGGGGACTCATTGATCTATCTATGAAAATGAGTCGTACCTTCTCACCCATATGGAAAGCCCACTTGGGAGGAGATAAATACTTGTAGCCGGTGTTATCCAAGGAGCTGGGAGCAGGAACTTCGACTTCTTTCTGGAAAAGATACTATTGAAGGTGATCCTCCTCTAAAAAGTCGCGAGCCCTCCTCCTTGTGGAAACTTTCTAATAACAAAAACACATCAGTTGCGAATGCTTTGATTTCCTGGGGTGCTAGAAATAATTGGATAAAACAACTAGGGAATAAAGTGTTGGGGATATGGTACAATCAGAAGTATCCCCTAAAATTGTCCTGCAGCAAAGATGACACAACAATACAATATATATTCCCCGCACGAGAACTCAATGGCAACAATCTGACAAGCAATCACAAGCAAGCAACTACACGAGACAAGGATTTTTACGTGGAAACCCTTACTCGATGTGAGCAAGGGAAAAACCACGGGGAAAGACCGTCAAACAATCCACTACGGTCAAAATGGAGCCAAATGTTCTTTCCGGTTTTGTTGCCCACAAAACCGATGTACAAGCCACACACACAATAGATAGTTCTTCTACAAGTAGCCAACTATCCCTAGGTATCTAACAATACCAAATATGCTCAAAATCAAGGAGATAAGGTGGCTTCCCTTGTGGGCTCTCGGATGGAGTCCCAAAATCAGCTCCGACTCCTTGAAGTCGTTCCCAACGGCCTCCTTGTTGTTCCCAAACTCCGAGCCCGTCCAAAAACCGGTCTCTCTCTCAGCCCTAGCTGCAGGCCGCGTCGACGGGGGAAGAGGGAAGTCCTGCTGTAACCTCCTTCCCTCTCGACCTCTCTTTTCCTCTCACGCGTGCCGCTGCACTCGTTTTGGCCGGAATGGGGCGTTCTGTTCACGCTGGAATATGGAACGAATGGGATGCGAGAATGCTCCCCGGAATTGTCGTAAGGAGGGCTCCCACTTGTGGAGAAATTTCACAAGTGCCCCTCCCCCAATGTTGGGACCGGATAAATTGCTCAAATACCCAACATAAAGTATCCCTGGGCATCTTACACCAACTTAAAAAGCTGAGAAGGAGACTACGGACGCTCCTTGGTAACCTTCAGCTCGATGAGACAAATAGATGTCACTTCCCAACTTCAAAGACACAGAGCTTCTGCAGTATTAATAAACAAATCTACTTATTACTTACGTATGAGGTGTGAGATCCAAATTCGATGGAATGTTGTGGTCAAATCTTTTTTTATCTGAGAATTTCTTACTTCTTGCGGTTATTCGCACATAAAAAAACTTAACTCAAGATTTATTATCAAAGATAAATATATCTTCGAAGAATAGATGTCACCTATGCCAGTTCGATCGGGAAAGTTATAATCATATTTTTTTCCAAACTGCTCCAATACTGAAAGTAGATTCAGAGATTGTGGATGGCCTTCAAGTGAAATAAAATTTGATGGATTTTTAAATAGAATGAATCGAATGTGAATTTGACTTGTGGATTCCATTCTCAAATACGTCCAATCTGAATTTACATGTATTCATTTGAAAAATGATGTGATTCAATTCGACATACACACATGTATACTACATGCATGCATGCATACATACATATATACATACATGAAGCGTAATCCTATTGTTAAGACTAAAGATCTAATATTAAAATATATACTAGAAATTATTAGTCTTATAACAGATTATAAGAAATAATAGACGTTCTCAACTTCTATCACGATTCCCTACCTTTTCTCTGCTCCCTGATTCCCTACCAAAAATTATCTCCCTATTCTCGTCTTCTCTGCTGTGCATTTTCCCGACTTCTTTTCATTCTTTCTAGAAGACCCACACCAATCCTAGGGTAGATGTTGGTGCTCTCTCTCCTTGCAAGAGACACCTAATCACACTGCGTCGAGTTCCCCCTTCAGATATTGTCATGGTTTGCGATCTATCCTGGTGACCAGTGGCGGACCCAGGATTACAGAATAGGTGGGGCACACCGATAAATAATAATAATAAATAATATAATTAAAAAATAAATCAGAATAAACATCCATATGTGTGGAGATATATACAAAGAATTGCGCATCGAGTTTTTTTATTGTGAAAATACATGTGTATAATAGAAGCACATAAAGGATATCTATAACATTAAAATGTGGATGGTAAAATGATTTGTTTCTGATTGCATTAGTCACTTTTGGTAAAAAAAAAAAATTTTGTGGATAAACATACATATGTACTTATGAAGTTTGGATATATTATATTATTATTGCAAGCATTGGAGTTGGAGACTTGAGTGTGAGACTAAATCTTACTATGATGAGAAATTAGATGAATAGTATGTCCATTAATGATTGAGAGTGTAATGGTGCAAACAGTGTGGTGGATCCTTGGGGGAACGTGGACACAAAACGTTCGAGAGATAGGCAAGGTTACGAGGGAGCCAGGGTACCGAGACGTGCTCCCAATCCTTGCATGGCACATACGAGTCTAAAGAAAGGAAGGATCCTTGTCCCTTTTTAAATACGAATACAATGTGATACGGATATTGGTGTGTATTATATCCTTAAAATATGGATAATGATATAAAAGGGTACTGATAATATTTGAAATACATAATAGATTAACTTAAATATAAATGAATTTGATGGAAAACATGTGATATAAATATACTAAATGCGCTCATATTAAAAAATACGTCAAATATGATGAAAGAGGTTTATATTTATGTTATATATGGTTAAAAATAATTTTACAAATATACTTATATATTAATATGGATATACGATCATGGATAAGGATGTTTGCAAATGTGAAAGTGATATATATATATATATATATATATATATCAATTTTAAAATGAATATAGATACAGATGTCAAAACCTTTATACAACAGACACGGTAGCGGATCATATACGAATGTTTGTGTCCATTAGCATCCTTAGATGGAGGGCACAATTCCAATTCTAAATTCATGGACGATGGCGGAGTACAGACGACACAAGTGGATTTTCAATTCTTAATTGTCAGATGACAGGGGGCACAATCACACATTGCCACTATTTATATTAGTATTTAATGGGATAAAATAGGAAATTTGTAAAGTCAGGGAGGGCACGTGCCCCCCTTAACCAATACTTGGGTCCGCCCATGCTGGTGACCCTCCTCTACCTCATTGTAATGGTTCTTCATGAATGACTTCTTAAGATATTCTATGGTCGAGACAAAAAGTTTTTCTTAACAAACTCATGATTTTTTGTTTTTTCCCCATGGTTTGGTAAATGTGAAGGTGGAATTTCTAAAGAAATGCAAGTCGTGTTGATTATAGGAAAATTCCTACACCATAGGAAGACTTCAGTGTGACCCTAAAATATAGGAAAATTCTATGGATGACTTGATATTTGCTATTGTCATTGAGGAGTATAAAAAGCAAAAACTCATAGATCACATTGATGTTTAAGTTAAGGTCAATTTGATGACCACGAAGGGCAAAGAGAAAAGAGAAAGGGCTGAAAAAATAATGATAAAATCAAACTCGAAGGTAAGATCTGAAAATGACAACAAAAAATTACACAACAAAACTCAAGTAAACATGATCGCTAAAGAGATAAGGCTGGGAGAGGGGCAAGTCTCGGTAAACTTGAAATGTATCATTTTCACAATCCAAACGAGTGGCTTGTAGATAAAGGAGAAAATGCATATATCTATGATGAAAAAAGTCACTATTTTCTTCTTATCAGACCTATAATGATGGACTGTAAAGATGGGGAATGACTCTCCAGTTAGGATGCATAATACTATGAAAGTTGACTTGAGATTGTCCTTTAAATGAATTTGTATTCTGCATGGGGTGTCAGATGTCTTGATTTGAAGAAGAGTGTTGTATCTATCTCTATATTTTTACACTAGTTGTATCTATCTCAATATTTGTATATTACTAAGAAATATTTTTGAACTCAACTTCCAATGTATATAAGTAATGATCCTAAGACATTGTATTTTCATGGAAAAGTCTATTAGCATATTTTGATTTATTAATTGAATCTAGATGTGATTTTGTTAATATTGCCTCTATAAATATTATGATTGCTAAAAGTTCTAATTTTGTTCATTGTTTGATAAATAATATTAAAGCTTGTGATGTGTGACGTGATCGTCTGGGACATGTAAATTTATATTATAAGAGAATGATAAATTTAATATTGATACTTAAACACTCTGTTGAAAAAACTAAAAAATGTGAGATATGTGTGCAAGCCAAACAATGTAAGAAGTTGTTCTAATTAGTTTTTAGCATTACTGAGATTATAGATCTTGTGCACACTTATATTCGTGAGTTTAATATTGTATTAACTAGAGATAAATAAGAAATACGTTATGACCTTCGTAGATAATAATAATAGATACCAGATACTATCGTATCTATCTAATGAAAATCAAAGATAAAAATATAGTATTATTTCGTTTATTTAAGAAAAATTTTTAGACATAGGCTAGATAAGTACTTAAATGTCATAAGTCAAAAAGGGAAGGTGAATATTGCAATTCATTTAGGCAGAAACATACTCAGGAAAACGGGAATCAACCGTATTACAGTTTATCCGAGTAATTCATTGAATAAATATCCAACCTGAAAGTAATAAGTTGTAAGGTAATTTTGTAAAATTGACTATGTAGAATGTTCTAGTTTGTGAAAATTGGTCAGCAGTTAGGAAACCGTACTATTTTTGGAGCAATTTGATAATTAATATTTTTTTAAGGTAAATATGGTATGCTTTCATTGATAATCTAAAACAAATGTACATGTAAAGATCAGATAGGGGATTTCCCTAAGTCAGAAAGGTCCAATATCTAGGCGAGCGGTAGTTTACAAGTAGCTCAAAAAAGGATGGGCACATCAGTTCAGGAGGATCCAAATATCCTTTAAAACGCTTCTAATTATCTGTCGGCCGGGCATAGTTGAAGACGTTATCCATCGTAAGTTACGCTCTTTCCAAATTCGCCAGACAGTAACAGCTAAGGCGGTTTTGAGCCTTCCTCCCCTCAGAGTATCCGCGGTGTCTAGACTCTTTATGCAAGTGAGGGTGTTCAAAATATTCTCCCCATAACCAGGTATAGGAAGTGAAAGCACTGCACAAACTCCATGCCAAACATCAATGCAGAACGGACAATCCCAAAATAGATGATCCCTCGACTCAAGGGGGTGGTCACAGAACAAGCATCCAAGGTCCGAGCAAATACCAAAGAATCTTTCTCGAGTGGGTATTTTATTTTTTTACTATTCTAAAAAGGCAACACTGGTGCTTCAGGGCAGCCTTAGAAAGCCAAATGTCTTTCCACCAATCAACACGAGGAGTTCTAATACGGACCATGTCATAGGCATAGCGAAAAGAAAAATCCGTCTGCAAAGAAGTCCGGAGGAGGTGACAAGAAAGGTTGCCCAAAGTAGGGTCCAATATGGACCACGTCTTCAACATAGTCTTCCACACTGCAGAAAAACCAGATAACATATTAGCTTCCCAAAAATTCTCTCCTCTAGGGTATTTGGAACGTAGAAAGTCAGTCCAAAGGGTTCCTTCTGCTATGAGGAACATCCAGATCCAAGAAACCTTGGAGGCATTAACCAAGTCCTTCAAAGATTTTAAACCTAGCTCACCCTCCTCCTTTGAGAGGCAGACGTCCTTCCATGCAATATCATGCCGCTTGTAATCCCAAAGGAAGTCAAAGCACATAGAAGAGATTCGCTTAATAGTTGAGGATGTAAGCAGAGTGCAATCCGTCCAGAAAAGTAAGATGCCACATATTACCGACTTTGAAAGCTGGATACGCCCTGCAATTTGATAATTAATGTGATGGTTAGAAATAGAATTAAATTGATATTTAATTTGATGTTGGTTATCAGTCGTTATTTACAAAAACCGGACATTGAATTTCTAAAAAAAGGAAGGGTAAAGGTAGATGTGAAATGTGTTGAAGGTGATCATAACTCACATTAGGATCCCATCACTACCTTATTAGTGAGGGAATCAACAAGGTATGCCGCCTTGCTTCTTCGTGAGAGAGGGCGAGAGAGGGGGGAGGGAGTGATGGAATCGGAAGGGGGCTCCCATAGTCGGGGTTCCTGTGATACGTTTTCCCTCGCCCCCTTCCCACGCCTTTGCGGTTAGGGTCTCCGAGAGACACGGTCTTTGTGCAACTGTCGGTGGCGTTTTTGACCACTCGGTCATTCCACGAGTATCATTCTAACATTATTTCCATTTAAGAAGAGATAGAGACGGAGAGATGGACTTGGAGACAATTTAAATATGGGGAAAATGTGGTTGCCCTTAGGGGGAGCTAACTTAGCTTTCCAGTCCCATTTTCTTTTTTTTTTATTTTTTTGAAAATTTCTTCCGTGAATATTTATCACTATATCTCTATATTATGTCATTCAAATTTCATGCGAAACAGAGACTCCTATAACCTCAATCTACATAGCCATTTTTTAGTGGTTCGCAGAGTTATTGAAATCGACAATGTTTGGATGGAGACCGTAGAAGTCTCTGTTTCGCACGATATTTGAATAACATAATATAAGGTTACAATGATGAATACTCACAGAAGAAATTTTCAAAAAAATGAGAAAAATGAGACGGTCCTGAAGCTAAGTTAGCTCCTCTATGGGCAGTCCCATTTAACCCTTTAAATATATTAAATTGAATGGATATTAAGGGTGCGTTTGGTTGACGGGTTATCCCGGGTAAACAGTGGAAGGGTAACTTGTTTTTGTGTTTTGGTGTTTGGATAGAGAGTTTTGGGTTGAGTGGATTTGTTGTTATGCGATTGTATTAAAGTTTGAAAAAGTGGATAGTTGTTGTGATGTGATTGTATTGAAGTTTGAGAAAATGAGTTGAAGTTGAATAGTTTATAATTTTTAGATGATATGATAGTATAATATATTATTTTTTGATGGAATAGATGAAAGAGAAATAATTTATTTAATGTATTAGAAAAGAGAGAAGAGTGGATCCCCAAATGAGAGAGGAAGTGTGGGTTTAGTGATTTTAAGAGTTTAGTAAGTTTAGATAGTGCAATGAGTTATTTATATACGAATGTTTATGGATTCGTATAAATTTATAAAAATCTTGTAAAATAAGCAAAAATATATCGGAACACCATGGGAAAGATTCTGGATCGTTTATTATGTTATGGAAATACCTCTAATTTCCTTTCAGAGCTATCCGAGTTCCAAATATTGTTTCCACGTACAACTAAGATTTATTTAATATCTTTACACCAGAATCTTATATTGGCATCCTACAACCTCACGAGAACTATGGAACGTTTTTTTAAAATCTGACAATAAATTAGCCGTTGCTAAATATATAATGACGATATTATTCATTGCGAAATGAGTTTTCGTACTTGAAATTAGCGACAAATAATATATCTATCGCTATATTATTAGCAACGGTCCATATAATAACGATTACCCGTTGCTATTTTTCAAAATATCAACTAATCGTAGCTATTTTTTTAGTTCAAAATTTAACGACGATTAATTAGAATTTTGAAAAATGGCAACGGATTAGCATCGCTATGTGGACCATTGTAATAATATAACATATATGATATTCTAATTTCAAGTATGAAAAATCATTTCACATTGAATAATATCATCACTATATTTGACATCGGCTTTAGTGACAGATTTTTAAAAAACGTCACTATAGCTCAATTTTGTTGTAGTGTTTCGACCCCTCATGAATGTTTGCTGTAATAACGATCTAGACTGAATAACCTCAAAATATCAACTAATCATCGCTATTTTTTTAGTTCAAAATTTAGCGACGATTAAATATAATTTTGAAAAATAACAACGGATAAGCATCGCTGTGTGGACCGTTGTATTGATATAACAACAGATAAGCATCGCTGTGTGGACCGTTGTATTGATATAACAACAGATTTGATATTCTAATTTCAAGTATGAAAAATCATTTCACAACGAATAATATCATCGTTATATATTTAACAACAGCTAATTTAGTGACAGATTTTGAAAAAACGTCACTATAGCTCAATTTTGTTGTAGTGATTTGACCCCTCGTGAATGTTTGTTGAAATGAATGATCTAGACTGAATAACCTTGAATACATTGTCAGTATATGTTGATTATTGTTGGATATTTGTCGGTTACATTAGCACTATAATTGACCTTGGTGTAGTTGAGATCAATGTTATTGAAATTGGACCAGTTGGATCGGTGAACCAAGTCTGTACGGGTTCAGTTTATCAGTTCTCACGGTTCAAGTCAAATTGGCATATTTTTTGTTCGATCACTGGTCCGATCGACTGTTTGCAATCCGGTTTAATCTGGTTCAATTGAAATTGAACCACTCAACCACAATTCAAGTTCAAATTTATATTAAAATAATAATGACAATGATGAGTGTTGAACTCATAACCTCTTCGAACCCATTAATGAGTACTAATCAACTACTCCAACTTAACTTTTTAAAAATTTTGGATAATAAATATAATTAACATATCATTGTGCTAAAGTATTTAGTTCAAATATTATTTATATCTATATTAATACCATTTACTATTGCATATTCAAGAAATTTTATGTATAAAGTAATATACTTTAATTTGTATATTTTATATTTATTTTAAGTGTGTTTGAGTGTATATTCTGTACATGTTCTAATCCATTCCGGCTTAATTACCTAGTTCAACTATTTTTTCTTTACTGGTTCGGTCTAATCTGATTTTAAAAAATAATAACATCATCATCCAGTTGAACTGGTTTGATTCCATGGTCTAATCCGGTCCAACCCTTTTGTTGGAGTTTCCGATTCAGTCTCCGATTCGATTTCAAAAACGTTTGTTGAGATAAATTGATACGTTCGTGTAGACACGAAAGTATCTTCTAAAAGGGAGGATTTATTAGTTCTTGTACTCCGAATGATAGCAAAATGGAAGATTGCGTATCACAAAAATTTCTTGATAATTAGTTAGAATGATGTTATGTGTTTATTTGTTAATCATGTATAGATAATGACAAGTCTTGAGATGCACATTTTAATGATATATTAATAGGTTCCTATTTTAAATCTTGTCAAGAATTGAGATACATGTTAGAATTATTGCTTAGTTAGGTGTGAATATTGGGATGTTATAAACCCTTGCGATGTGTATAACCTTGTCGGTTGCTGGTGTCTTTTTTTATTAGTGAGATATTTCTATCCGATCATATACAAGTTGCATGTGTGGGCACGAGATAAAGATCACCTTTTCTCAGACTAGAGATCACATCATTGGATAATATTGTGTGATGTCATTTCGTTATCAATATAATTCTTAAGATTAACAATTATGCATCGGGAAATCTAAATTAACTTTTTAGATCGTTAGCTATACGATATTCAAAGTGGCGGACGTACCCCTGATCATATAGAGAGACATGATCGGTCCTATAAACTAAAATGTTATTTATTTGAAGAGGTTAATGGGGCTGCCCCGCATCATTTTCGGCATTTTTTTATATTTTTCTAAAAATATCTCTATGTATATTCATCTCTATATCCCTCCTATATGCCATTTGAATTTCGTCAGAAATAAAGACTCATACGGCCTCCATCCGGACAGTCATTTTTTTAACAGTAACATGATTTTTTAAATCGACACCATCTCGATTAAGGCCGTAGGAGTCTCTGTTTCTGACGAAATTCGACTAACATATATGAGGGATATAGGGATGAATATACATGGTGATATTTTTCGGAAAAAAATAAAAAATGCCGAAATAAGGGGGCAGGGCTGCCATGTTGGCTGCCCTCAGGGGGCAGCCCTGAATGATATATGTGCAATATGTTTTATTATTTTACCTTTCATGGATCTCACATTAATATGTTGTTCTGCATATTAAATCGGTTCATGTTTGCTTTTTGTAATCAAATTATGAATCGAAAATGCATTATTGTTCTTTTGTTAATCTGTAATACATTTGTATCGGATATTGCAATCCATTCATCTACCCCCTCCCCACTCAAATAAGGAATTTATTTCGCTATTTTAAATTAACTTGTTAAATGTTTCGAACAAATCTCGAAATTCGAAACTACGTGTCATCCAAAAAATCAGAATTCCTAATAACAAACCAAAGTCTTCTACTCGATTAGTCACAAAAACTTTTTGACAAGCACTTACTACAATTGATCGTGTGAACCAAAAACTTATTAATAAATATGAACATTAATAAGATTTTTCTTAACCTGACTTAGATTTGGCTCATCTAATAAGATGCTCAAACTAACAATGGGACTATAACATTAATGATGCAGGAAAATAAGAGCAGAAGTGACATTGCAAATAAAGGTAAGAGCATAATTGTAATTGCAGAATTTGGAGGCGCATAAGTATAAAAAAAACCATAAAAAAGACGCCTTAAAAAAGATGTCATCGCTGATCCAAAACTCCACATAGATGACGTGAAGGAAGGCGTCATTTTGAACCCCAAAGTTTGAAAGTTTTGAAGGCAGATCTAGAAGTATATTAAATATCTTGGACATTATTACGAGGTTTTAATCAGCTTATTTAAGTCTAATGGTCAACCGTAAGAATCACAAGCCGACATGTAAGGGCCTATTTGGTTGGTCGGAAAGGAATTAAAATGGAATGGAATTAAGACAAAAATAGAATTGACAATGGAATGGAAAAGAATGCGTTTTTCCATTCCATTGTTTGATGCATATTAGGATTTGAAACATTTATTATGAGACATGTTCCTTTCTTATGTTTGAAAACGGAAAAGATTATAAAGAAAATAGCTTTTCTTTGATATATTTCGTTAAATAGAAAAAATAATCGGTATCCTCTAATTTATTTTTGCATATAATTGATATATTTCATATAAGGAAACAATAGACAAATTAAGATAGAAATTACCATGCAAATGATATAATTGATATATGTATTTGTTAGAAGATTTTATTACCGTATATGTATCTGTATCCTAAAAAATGGAAATATTATGAGTATCTGTATTCGCAATAAAATGCATATCCAAGTCCGTATACATATCCATCAAAATGTAACCCGTACCCATATCCTAAAAAAATAGAAATGGTTTCTGTATCCGTATCCATATCTATAGCTACAAAAAAATAAAAATCCATCTTCATGTATTCATTTCCGCCAAAAAATCTTCATCCATGCACATATTTGTATCTGCAAATATAACCCATATCCATGTCCATATATGTATCTGCTAGAATATAATCAATATGCATGTCTTAGAAAAAATTAAAAATTGCATCCATATCCATATTAGAAAAAATTATATATCCCTGTCCATATCCATATCTGGAAAAAAAGCGCATCGATGTTCCTATCCGTATCCGCAAAACAAATCATATTTGATATATTTTATCTATATAATAGATATTATATATATGTATCCGTATCTGCTGGAATATCGTATACTCATATTTGTATCCGTATCCAAAAGAATTGAATCGTATCTATATCTGTATCCACAATGAAATTCCATATCCATGTTAGTATCCATATATGCATATATTTGTAACTTAACCGATTTTTTCGCATACATATATATATATATATATAAATTTATATCATGTCAGTGTCCATATATCCATGTTCAAAAAATCGTATTCATGTCGGTATCCAAAACAATATCTAAAAAATAAAAACGCATATCCATGTCGCTAACCATATATATTTATAACAAGAATAAAATAATTAAAAAATATTGAAGAAGAATACATTGTTAGCATTTGTAAGGAATGGAATCTCAATTCCTAGTGGGTACCTAGGAATGATAATTTTCATAGATGAAGGAATCTGATTTCCATTGTAATCGTTATTCATGCCTTACTATGATCTAACAAACACGGGAATAAAATCGACAGAGGAACGGCGATTTCATTCCCACTTCTATTCCAGCATAACAAACGGGCCGTTAGTTGCTGGAAGCCTGGAATCGTTTTTGTCCAGATAGATTTTCATGACGCGTAATTATTATAACTATAACTATTAATTGATGTTTTATAGCAACGACAATGAACAATTTGATATTCGCTACTATGCGATGTTACTGTAGAAGAAGAAGTATTATTTTTTGTGAAATGATTTTGATTTTCTGAATTTGCATTTCTACCTGTCGATATAACGATCTTTATCAATTTATTTTTTTCTTCAAAATTTCGCAACATTAGAATTTTTTTAACCGCATCCTTAAAAAAATGGATACGGATGTAAACGGATATACTGGTCTATAATGTTAAAAATACTATATAGAATCAACTTAAATATATACGAATTGGATGGAAAACACATGATATAAATTTATTAAATATATTTGTATCATAAAAAAATATACAAATATGGTAAAAGAAGGAATAGATCTATGTTATATATGATTAAAAATAAATCTATGAGTATATTTATATACGAAAATGGATATACAGATACGGATACAGATGTTTGCGGATATCGAAACAATATCCATATCCGTATCCGTTTTAAAACAGATATGAATACTGATGTCAAAAACTGTATAAAATAGATACGATGACGGATCTGATACATATATATAGGGAAAAAGGACCCTACACCGGCAGGTGCAGGAAACTCCCTACACCGGCCTAATTTTTCATTATTTTTTGATTTTTTTGATATGAAACCTTGGGGGATTTAGATCACCATGTATCACCATGTTGTCATTCCAAATTCAACTTAATTGGAGACTTCTAGCATCTCCATCAAGACTACTCAATTTTAACGGTTTCAGAATTGCTGAAATCAACCATGTCTAGATGAACATGTTAGGAATGTTTGTTTTGCATGAAATTTGAAACACATATTCCCCTCAACATATTAAGTAAATCCCCCAACTTTTAATTCAAAAAATAAATCAAAATAATCAAAAAATAGGGTGGGTGCAGGGAGTTTCTTACACCACAGGGTGCAGGCTCCCTGCCCCCATATATATATATATATCCGTAACCGTTTGCATCCCTACCTACAAAACATACGTGAGATTTGTAGGATTAAATTGAATTAAAGTGCATAGATCAAGGATATCAGTGCAAATTAACCAAAAGAATATGAGATCCGGCCACCAACTGCGCCTTTGACCGTCCGAATGGAGTTCTTATAAAGACGAGGTTCCCTCCATCATCTAATACCTCTCCTTCTTCTTCGCTCCTTTGCAACGGAGGAAAAAATTAGAATGGATACGTTCTTCCTATCTCACGGATCGCCGACGCTCTCCATCGACGAGTCCCTCCCGGCGAGGCACTTCTTCCAGTCGTGGAAGGAGAAGGTGATGCCCGGATCCCGACCCAAGGCCATCCTCATCATCTCCGGCCACTGGGACACCTCCACCCCCCACGTCAATGCCGTCTCCGGTCCCAACGACACCATCTACGATTTCTACGGCTTCCCGAAGCCCATGTACCAGGTGAGCTGCGTACATCTTCCCTTGCTTTCCCCCCACCTTGTGTCTGGATAAGAATTTTTCGAAAGATTACAACTTGTCTGTGACCCATAAATTATCTGCATTTGTAACTATATAATTTCGATGGAAAGTTACATTTTTTATGAAGATCTGAGTTTTTTTAAGATCTTTTTGTTGACGGGTAACTACGACCTTTATAGGTGATGTTGATTTTACAGAGAAATCAGCCATGGACTTGGCGTGTAAAGTGGTGTTTGGATGGGATGATGAAGAGAGAAGGAAGGGAAGAGGAGAGGAGATAGGAAGAAATTAGGAAACTATTTGATTTCGGTGTCACTATATCCTGCCATGCTTAACGAGAGGATCATCTGCAGTAAATTCCTCTGCAGTAACGCGGGTGGACGTCCTTAATAGAGGGCCGATTATACCCGATCCTCTGTCAAGAACGTCCACTTCTCATCCGACGGATCCACTGCATTACAGCAGGGGATCTTATAACATAAGATCCATGCCCCTATGCTTAAACCAAGCCTTTTCTCCTTTAAGTTAAATTGGTTACGTGGATTTTCTGGCTTGAAATCTAAACCAATGATAGAATCTATTATAAATTGAGTTCCTTTGTAAGTTATCAAAAGCATCTGTTCTTTTTTAGTAGTCTTGTCTCTTGTGATGTCCGAAAGTTGGCAACAATTTCTGATTAGGAAATTATTAGGGTTATATTAGTTTCTACTCTTTTATTTTCGCAAGTTACAATTAATTACTGATCTCTTATGCAAGGGCGGACTTATGTTGCCGGCAAGTGGGGCACGTGTCCCCCTAGATTTTGTAAAGCTCTTGAAGCCCTAAGTTGCTTCAATGCGATCTTGCCCCTTATTAAAATAAAAAAAGTTATGGACATGCATGGAAAATGCAAATGTCCCCAACGTCACCCTTACCCGTTCAGTAGGAGAATAAACAGGAATAAAGATAGAGAATAAGGGGAATAATGGTATATTCTCCGTTCGGCTGGAGGATAGGAATAAGGTGAATAAGGTGAAATAAATGTAGGTAAGGTAGGATAAAGATAGGAATAAGAGTGAAATAAGATGGATAATGGGGAATAGTCGTATCACTGGGAACCGTGTCGGGAGGAGAATTGACCTCTTATTACAGGGCCTATTCTCCAACCAAACAGGGCCTCCAAAGAACCCGTGTCATTTGGAAATCCTCTCGATTGCCCCTCTCCCTCTGCTACTCGTGTGCAACTGCACATCGCCACATCCCGTGCCCCTCCTCGACTCTTCCTCACTTTGGCCTACACATCCCATTGTATCACCGACTCTCGCTAGCCAAAAATGGACCACCTTGCCTCGATTCCCGCAGCATCTACAAGACCATCACCTGATAGTAGGGTTGAGCATTGGGTCGGGCCAGTCCGTCCGATCCAAAATCAGTTCCATGTATCCTGACCCGAACATGTAAATAATTGGACCGCGTTTTGGGCCTTAATTCAAGCCCAAATGTATATTCGGGCCGGGTCCAGGCCTTATAGGGCCCAAACCCGAAAAACGGATAGCCCGACCCGTTAGCTCGGCCCATTTCAAGGGCCCAAACTGCTCGGCCCGTTAGCTCAACCAATTACTTCTGCATATTAGTGATGATGAAATTCAGATGGATATTTAATTTTGAACATATTAATTTAATTAAATTTAACAACCACCATTATTATATATACCATCGTGATAATAATTTTACCATGTTAACGGACATATATTATAAACAATTATGTTACAATGTTAATATATTCATCATGTTTAGAGCATGTTGTTATACATTGTAATTTGTATCGTGAATATGATTCCTTAATATTATCAATGTGGTAAAACATATTTGCATGTGTAAAGAATACACATTTTTGTTGGGGATGGGCGGTATAGTTGGAAGATAAAAACAAGCTTAATATGTCCTGGAGTTTCAATTGGGTCAGCCCAGTCCGAACCCGACCCATAGTGTTTGGGCTGGGCTTGGGCTTGGGCCTAGATTTTGAAAAATAAAACAGGCCTAGGCTTGACCCGTTAGCCTGAATACTAAAATGAGTTTGGGCCGGGTCAAGCCGAACCCAGCCCGAACCCGACCCATGCTTAATCCTACCTGATAGCGTCATGGCATCACCCACCATCGGATTTATTAGGCAGCTCGCACACGCATCATGCGGCAAGTCAGGGGCGAAACCAGGAATTTTATTAGGGGGCAAGTATATATCTATCATGTATAAGTAAAAAATGAAAAAAAATATTTTCAAATGATATTTTTAAGTAGAGCTAACAATTTCAAATGTGATTTTTAAGATTCGATAAAGTTACCATTTCAATTTTATTTGAAATTTTGAATAATGTATAGACTGTTTTTTTTCAATGATGATTTTTTAATAGTTTTAGTTCAAATTTTTCATATTTAAAAGTAAACAACAACATTTATTTCATTTACAAAGAGAATTGGAAATAATGGGAGAGATAAATGAGCCACAATCTCATTTTATATCAAATTTATACTTAAAATATTGATATATTAAAAGTGAGTAGAAATAATTTTTTTAACAAAGAAATGATGAAGTTAATTATTTTAAACAAAAGAAAGGTTGGAGAGAGGTCAAGTGACTAGAGTTCATTTTTTTAAGAAAAGGTGCAAAAATGGGAATCAAACCCTGGATCAATTGTTAGAAATCACAACGTTTTACCAGTAAGCCATCAAACACTTAGTGTTGACTTTTGAAATTAGAGTTACTATATTTAAACGTTGAGCAGAGGTCATATCAAAAGTTAACAACATTATATAAGCGAAATGTAATGATTAAGGAAGGGCCATAACACCCCTAAGTTATATACTAGTTCTGCCACTACGACAAGTCCTATTCAGGACCAAGTCCTATTCCGGACTATCCATCATTGTAATCCTAACTTGGTGCTAGTGAGTTGTTGTGGTAACTAGACCCATTGTTCCTCTCCTCGTGTGTCGGCTCCTTGTGGAACTGCGCGTACCCCCCTTAGGCCACAATAACAATTACAATTTTTGTTAATAATATAATTTTTGGATAACTCCAAGTCACTACAGCTATTAAAATTTTTCCAGAAAAAAAATTATCTACAACGGATAGCAGGAGAACTTTGTTTACGTAAGGGCTTGAAGCCCTTTGGGATAAACTATTGGTCATATCTTTTTGTCACCTGATATCAGAAACCACTGCACAAAGTTTAATCCTTTCTTCTTACCTGTCATATGACATAATCCGGGTCATGTTTTGCAGCTAAAATATCCTGCTCCAGGGGCTCCTGCACTGGCTGAAAGGGTGAAAGAGCTAGTGGATGGTGCTGGGTTTGGCCCCGTCAAGGTGGACAAAAACAGGGGGCTTGATCATGGTGCTTGGGTTCCATTGATGCTCATGTATCCCGAAGCTGATATACCCGTCTGCCAGCTCTCTGTGCAATCCGAGAAGGATGGCACTCACCATTACAATCTCGGGAGGGCTCTAGCACCCCTTCGAGACGAGGGGGTTCTCATCCTTGGATCGGGGAGTGCCACCCATAATTTGAGATTGGTAGCACCAGATGGAGGGCCGGTTCCCAGCTGGGCTCATGACTTTGATAAATGGCTTGGGGAGGCTCTGCTTGGTGGAAGGTATTCATTATATTTGCATCGTACTAAACTCTTCAGGTGGCTAATTTCTCATCTTTTATCGACAGTTACCATACGACCCGTATCTATTATGTTCATGTGGTAATAATAACTTATGTGTTTTATTCAGTTAGATTCCCTGGTTGTGCATAGCAGGTTTCTCGCGTCTGTTCAATCCAACAGAGGCCACCTTTTAAGCATCTTTCTTATTGACAAGTATATAGTTCTTCAAAAAAAACGCAGTACTTGTTATATGCAGTTGTTTAATATCTGTGATAATTTAGCAAAAATCCGTTAAGAAGAAATGATAAAGGGAAAAGAAAGTCAACTGCACGTTGATATGCATTAAATCATGTTGTTATCAACTGTGCTTGCGTGTTTTTTGAATCTTATGATTCCCTTCTCTAATTTATCTTAGACTGGCATTTTCCATCATTTCCAGAATTATTCCGACTGAATTAATTACTTTCTTTGCTTCACTATATCCTCGTAGCGTATTATCTCTTTCACCTAATGCTGTTGTAAACGATGATATGAGTTTTCCTAATTTGAGGCTGCAGTTGTGATACTTACCATGTGATGTTTCTCTGCCAGACATGAAGATGTAAACAACTTCGAGCTGAAAGCTCCGTATGCGAAAAAGGCTCATCCTTGGCCAGACCACTTCTACCCATTGCACGTCGCATTAGGGGCAGCAGGTCGCGAGTCGAAAGCAGAGCAGATTCACCACAGCTGGTCCCTTGGGTCACTCTCTTATGCCTCTTACCGCTTTACTGCTGCATAGTGATCATTCTGTGTAGTAGCAGCAAGAGTGGAAGTTTTAAGCACGGCCATTGATAGGAAGCAGCTGTTGCGGAGGCCCTTCACTGTAGGACACTGAAGATAGAAGGAGCTTGGGATCGTCGATGTTTGGGAACAATGTAATCTTTCTGTCGATTTGCCACTACATATATGTTGTTTTGCCAACTTGAATTATTGTGCATCTTCAGCACAGTTGATTATTACAAGATGTCTCTTGAAATCACTTAAATTTGGTGGCTGCAGTACACATAATAATATGATAAGTTGATACACATATAATAAAAGGAAATGCGTTTTGCATATATTATGTTATAAATTCTGAAGTAGATAGCAATCTTTCTGTTCAATTATTAATTATAATGGAAAGAAAATATAAAGCGTGTGCAAAAATTGTGTGGAAATCGTGATCAAATAATGAAGCAGATGGATACAAAATAAAATCTCAAAAAGAGTTAATAATCATTGTCAAAGCGGGTTCTTGAAAACGAAGTCTCCTAGGATATTGTTATGTTAGGACTAGAGTCAAATTAGAATTAGAAATCTTAATGAGATTGGACTCATAATCTTAATAATATTTGAGTCGTAATCTATTTATATCCTATTGAGAATAGGATTATGGGGTTGTAATTGGGCTATATCGCCACACCATCACAAGAACAATGTAACCCCTAGATAAAGAGATGGGGAGAGTGAGAGAGAAAAAAAGAGATGAGAGAGCGAGGAACAAAGAGAGTTGTATTCGCTCTAATTTATAGTGATCTTTCTTCTTCGATGGTCGTGAGAGGTGACCGACCATCGTTATATCTTGTTGTTCTTTCTTCCATGTGCTTCGGTGTTGGTGGTCGATTGTGCATATGCATCTGTATACGTACCAGGTGGGTTGTACCCCAACAACTGGTATCAAAGCAGAGTTCAACATTGTTGAAGGGACACGATGTGATGGATCAGAGCTAGGTTCGACGTTGGCGAGACAATGCGATGCAGCATATGCGCAATCTTCGGAAGCCGTGATATGGTGGTCTCTTGGAGAAATTGACCAGAGACGTGGAAGAATTCTGCTAGTGATGGCTGGCAGGAGATCATAGGGCATCCCAGTGACGGGTGCGTCACCCAGAGACGATGAATTCCCGCTAACAAGACTTGCAGATGACGAGGATGACCAAATGCAGACCCAAGACATTGAAGAGATCATGATGGAATTCAACTCAATGGAGAAATTATTAGGATTAAAGTCAAATTAGGATTAGAAATCCTAATGAGATTGGACTCATAATACTAATAATAGTTGAGTTGCATTCTATTTATAGTTCTATTGGGAATATGATTATGGGGTTGTAACTGGGCTATATAGAGGGCATATGCATTGCCTCCGCAACACTACTAGAATAACGTAACCTCTAGAGAAAGGAGAGAGAGAGAGAGAGAGAAGAAAGATGTGAGAGAGCGAGAGAACGGATAGAGTTGTACTCGCTCTAATTATAGTGATCTTTCTTCTCCGGTGGTCGCGAGAGGTGACTGACCACTATTATATATGATCGTTCTTTTCTTCTCGTGCTTCCGTGAGAGGGGTTGATTGCACATCCACATCCATATAAGGTGGCATGTATCCCCAATAACTGATATATGAGAGGAGATGATACCAGTGAGTCGTGTCCAACAACCGGTATCAAAGTAGAGTTGATATCGGGTCGTATCCCAACATGTCATACATGATATTAGCGTATTGCTTCCAGTGTTTGATAATCCACTTCCACTAGCAATGCATGTTATGCAATTATCGTTAACTGGCACCATGACTGGAAGATCGGCTTTTATCGACGATCTTTCCTCTCCTTGATGGCTCTGAAAAACTAATATGCATATGTAGTCTTTCTCGATAGTTCTTGTAGGATTGCTTTGTAATAATTTAGTTGGTTACCCTCACTTTCCCTCCCATCATTGTGGGTTGCCTCCTCTTAATCTTATGCCCTCGACACCCAGTTCACCACCTCACCCAGCTCACCACCTCACTAAGCTCACCACCGTCGACCTCTATGCATCCATGCATCTTACCGCTTATGCCAGTTGGGTTGTACACAGCCACAATGTTTCCGATCTATGTTGGGCTTCACCTCTTTTTTATTGGTGTTGTTGTGGTACATTTTTAATAAACATTTGAGAGAAAAAAAACGACTTTGTTATAGCCTTTAGGTCATGTTTGATTTGTTGGAAAGGAGTTAAAATGGAATGGAATCAAGACAAGAATGTAATTAATAATAGATTGGAAAGAAATAAGTTTTAGCATTCCATTGTTTGGTTCATATGTGACATATTCCTTTCAAATGTTTGAAAAGGGAAAGGAATGGAAATAAAATAACCTTCCTTTTGATATATTTCGTTAATTAAAAAAAATCGGTATCCTTCAAGTTATTTTTTCATATAATTAATATATTTCATATAAGGAATCGATAGTCAAATTTAAATGGAGACTACTTTGATTTTTTCCATACAATTGATATATTTCATATATCCATATCCATATCTATTAGAATTTTTATTATCATATATGTATCCATATCATAAAAAAGTTGAAAATATTATGGGTATCGGTATCCACAAAAACAGAAAAACGCACATCCATGTCCGTATATGTATGCGCTACAATAGAATTCATATCCATATCCTAAAAAAACTAAAGATGGTATACTTATCCATATTTATATTTGCAAAAAAAGAATTCGTTTACATGTCCATATCCATGTCGGCAAAAAAAATCCTCATTCATATCTATATATGTATCCTTCAAAAAAATAAAATCAATATCTGTATCCGTATATGTATTCTATAGAATATAGTCAGTATCCATATTTTAAAAAAATGAAAATTACATACATATCCATATCCACATTAGAAAAAAATCCCATATCACTATCCATATCCATATCCGCAAAAAATAAAAAAACACATATCCATGTGTGTACCCGTATCTACAAAAAGTCATATTTGGTCTATTTTACACATATAATAGATATATTTTATAATATGTATTTGTATCTGCTGGAATATCTTGTAACCATATTTGTATCTGTATCCTAAAAAATGAACTGTGTCTATATCCATATGCGCAAAAAAATCCCATATCCATGTCAATATCCATATATGCATATATTTATAACTTATCCAACCTTGTGCATCCATGTATTTGTATCCATGTCGGTGTCCATAGATTCATGTCCAACAAGAACAATATCCATGTCGGTATCAAAAAAATATCCAAAAAAGAAAAAAATACATAATCATACCGCTAACCATATATTTGTAGCAATGATATATTAGTTAAAAAATATTAAAAAAGAACACATTTATTATAATGAATGGAATCCCAATTCCTATGAGGCACCTAGGAATGGCTATTCCCATGTATGAGGGAATCCAATTTCTATTGCAATTGTTATTCCTGCCTTACTATGATCTAACAAACACAGGAATGGAATCGACATGGGAATGGTGATTCCATTCTCCCCTCTATTCCAGCATAACAAACGGGGCCTTATGAGTAACTATTTTATCACATCTAATGGAAAAGTTTGATTGGGTCGGGGGATCAAGGGCATGCCCTCGATCCAACGGTGGCTGGGAGGCAACGACGAGCAGCGGTAAAGGTACGGTGGCGTGCGATGGAGCAGTTGGGCAGTCGAGGCGAGGGTGATGGAGCAGTCAAGGGGTACGGTGGCGTGTGGTGGAGTTCGACCGACATGTGGTCGAGCGATGTTTGAGGGCGTGAGGTGGAGGAGTTGGAGGGGCAGTTGTCGACGGTGAGCGGTGAAGTGCGGTGGAAGGTGGCGCTGCTCCAGAAGGCTATGCAGATTGAAGGCGGGGGAGCAGTTGGTCGAAGCGTTGGATGCCGAAGACAGCGTCAGGCAGAGAAGATCGAATCGGAAGCGTATGTGGCTCGAGGTAGCTTCGATCATCGACAAAGACAGATCGAAGTTAGCTATAGAGGGTGGATGATGGAAGAGGTGACCTGATGGTGCGAAGGAGGATCGGAGGAGGGTCAATCGCATGGAAATTAGGAGAAGGGGGATCCTTCTTCTCGGTTGTAGCCTCATAGACCCGATGGTGGTGGTTTCAAGGATGGGCTTCTCCTGAAAAAGATAGCAACTCAGCCGGGGGAGAACGAGGATCATGCATGGGAGGAGATCTTCGCCAGCTAGGGGGTCTTGTCACCACCCTCCCTTGGAGCTTTCTCTTTCCTCGATCATAGGATGTAGTGGATGCGAGGAGGTCCGGTGGTGACGGGTTAAATAGGAGAGGAGGGTACGATTGGAGGAGGCGGGGTGTAACGATGAGGAGGTGCGTCGGCGACCGTTGCAGAAGAGGGGGAGCGGTGGCGGCGGTGAAATAGCTGAGGGGGGAGGAGGAGGGGGCAGGTCACGTGTTTTGTACATGACCTGGGCTGGAGATATAGGGAGGAGAGAGAAGAGGAGATGAAGAAATGAAGAGAGAATAGAGAGAGATATAGAGAGGGAGAGAGAGAAAGATGATGGAAGAGGAAGGGAGAATAAATTAAAAATAAAATGCTAAATAAATAAAAATAATTACAATAAATACTAAAAGTAAAATAAAGAAAAGTAAATAAAAATTAATTATAAATAAAATATAAATAAATAAATAAAATCAAAAGGAAAATAAAAAAGAAATAATAAATGAAGTAAAATCAAAAAGTGGTCAACACGAAAGTTGCTCATCGACGAGATCTACAACTTTTATGAAGGACCCAAAATCAAAAGGGATCAGTTGTCAAAAAGTATTTTTAGAAGTACTCTACATATAATAAAATATCACATCTTTGCATTTTTGTGATTTTTTTATTTTTAATTTGATTTTAATTAGGGAATTAATCTATATAGAATACATACAAAATTAGTCTAATTTTTATGGATTTTTTATAGATTAGAAAATGATAAAATAAAAACAACAAATATAAAGTATGTACAAAATATAAAAGTCAGATTTTTGTGTTTTCTCATGATTTTCTAATTTTTATGGATTTTAATTCTTTACGCTAAGTTGGTTAGTTAATTAAAGAATAATTCAAAGAAAGAATCATGCTAAAATAAAGATTATTTGAACATAAAATATAAGCTCAATATGGGTTAATTATTTACAGATTTAAATCCTAATATTAGTGCAATTAGTGAATCACTAAAATCAATTAGTTAACTAATTTTTATTGATGGAATTTGCTAAAACATCCATATAGAGTAGATGAATCATGGATTCATCAATGCGGATGGTCTGTTGTTAGTTATTTTTTTCCATGTGAATGTGATTAATGACTTGATCTGTTTAAATTATGAATGTCTCTCAATAGGTTATGGCACAAACACAATTGATGACGCGCAGGTCAGTTCCTCTGCCATTGAGCATGTTCGTGGTTGATTCATTATCAACTCCACGAGGGGATGGTTCCTCGACTGTAGTAGCTTACCAGCCCATGTTGTAATGCATGAGATCCATCAGATGAGGATCGGACGATCCTCATAGGGTGGGGATGATCGGCACGCATCCCGAAGTCATATATTCCCCGTCCAACGGATCCACTGCATTACAAAAGATGCTGTAACAGCAGAGGATCCTCTTTGGCTCCACGAAGGGGGGTTGTTGGTAGAGAATGATAGATAAAAGTTAATCAAAGCTATAGCTCATTGATCCTCTCTGCGATGAAAGAGATGAAAATAATGCTAGAAAGTGTTGTGATAGAGAGATTTGGGTTAGATGATCACGTATAAAGATCTTCTACAAATGTCATGTTGATGCGATTGCGATGTGAAGAATGATGGATGAACATCGTGCTTATTTACTTGGTGGTCTTTCATAATAAGCAAATCGGAGCGGAATGCTAACATTGAATAAATTTCAGTGAATCAAAGATCTATAGGTCTTGGCAGCGAATCATGGAAGGATCACACTCTTTATCATCTTCCCCACATCTCTGCAACATTGTTTTTTAAATGGATCAAAAAGATATATTTGTTAGCAATGTGAGCCCGAGGCGAACCATTCCTACAATAAATGTTATTGTAATAAATGATTTATCAATAGAAGTTATTGATTTTGTTTCACTCCCTTTCTGATATTGAATGAATGAATGCACTATAAGGTCCCTCTGTACAATAAGGGTTATGTACCATGGCCAACTTGATAATCATACAGCTGTTGATTCATTGATTGAATCATAGAGGCTGATGCTTGGATGAATATCTAAGGAGTTAGATAGAGGACTCATCAAGCATCATCAATGATTGACAAGTAGAGATCTACAGTCTGAGTGGGAGATGAGAATCCCATCTCATTAGACTGATATCTGATCGACCTCTTAATGCAGGTCCTCTGCATGGGAATATTGATTCGGAGGTATCAGGTTAGTTGAGTCAATGAGTTGACTTAACGAGATCGAGATAACCAAAGACCTATGATGAATGCTGTCACATCACAGGCAAATATCCTCTGACCAGAGACAAATGTATTACTATATGTCTGAGTATGTACATTTGGCAGACCAATAGGTTGATGACCTAATCAAGGTCTATACACCGGCGAGCTAGTGTGCATGTAAGGGCATATGAGTAATATGATCTCTCAAAGGGATCATACAGGTTCACTTGTGAACCGGGAGACATGAGCTCACTCATGAGGTATTGTGATTGACCAAATTCCATGCATGGTCGTCATGCTTTAGAAGCATGATATGAATTTGAAGGTAAGATACATGCTTTGTAAAAGCATATGATCTGTACCATATCCCAAGGACCGAGATTGAGAAACTTAATAATCAGACTATGAAAATGACAGTGTAAAAGTGATCTATATCTTCATGATGATCATGAGTCTTCCAGTATGCATGATGTACAGGTATTAGGAATACCTGAAGGGTGATTTGGTCATAAAACGATTGTATAACCATGATGCTTCCATTCCGAGGGAGTGATGAAACATGTCTGGATTTTAGTGACTCCTCTCATTAGAGAAGTGACCTAATCTTAGTCCATATATTGGACATTGGTCTGAATGAGATTCAGATGCAATGAGAAGATTATGCTTACGGTCTTGATTTAATCAAGCATCTATGAGAGGTCCATGGGATCTGGATTTGAGATGTGATCTCAATATCCAAGTCACTATACGTGGAACAATACAATCGCCATGTCCTTATCTTCAAGTATCTGAGGAGAAATAGCATTGTTCTTAAATGGTTTAAGAACAATTCCATGAGATCTAAGCAAAGAGAAGTTGATAATTAAATGTGATTTAATTATCATGATGTATGAAGAATTATCCAATATAATTAAATGTGATTTAATTATTATGGATAAGAATAATGTGGATAGTAATATCCAATTATTCATAATATGTTATAAATATGATTTATAAAATATTAGAGAGAGTTAAATATAATTTATATTAGTAGATTAATTATTAATGTGTATTGGATACATATTGTCTAATTAATTGAAAATATAAATTACATTTTATTTTGGGTTGTGAATATGATTCACAATATTTCAATGTCAAGATTGCAATATTCCCAAAATTATTTGAGAATTATTTTGGTGAATAAAAATCCCAACAAATAGTTGTTGGAAAATAAGTAGAGAGAAAATCAAGGAGATGTGCAATCTCATGGGAATCATGAGATTGCACTCCCCATTAGGAATAGAAGGGGCGGCATCCAATTCCCTTGGGAAATTGGTGGTCGTCCCCTCTTCTATATGGGGAGAAATATCTCCTTTGCCTTCTCTCTCCTTATTTGATTGATTTAATTTTGGTATTACTATTTATTTGATTTATCAAATATATTTTATCAAAATTAATCACAAGTTGTTGGTTTTTACCAACAACAATCTTGACCATTGGATTGACATAAATCAATCTCATCCATTGATTTTATATGTCACATGGATTGAGATCCATGGATCCCAAAACCCTATAAATAGAGAGGCATGGTTGGCTCTCTCTTTACATGCTATTGTAGCACTCTTCTTTCTCTCTCTCTCTCTCTCTTTCTCCATACTCGACAGTCCTCTCTCCCCTCTTCTTGGTGGTCGTCCACCATACCCTTGGTGGAGGGAATCGTTGACGCCCGCGCCATCGTGCTGCCGCTTTGACGCTCTGCGGTTCTTCGTCTACTTGGAGTGCTTCGCTCACGAAGGAGACGTTCGATCTCGTGCGACGAGATCAGGAGCAACCGTGCTTGGATCAACTTCTTGGATTGCGAGGACTACGCGGTTCATCCCCGCGCTCGCAAGCAATCTCTCCGACGATCGGACTTGAGACAGGAGGTCTCTTCTCTTAGAGACTCGATCAACCACGCTTTAAGAGGTATTGCATTATACCTGTTGTGGTCATAGATGAAACGATCCGAGAATTGTTCTTGGATCATGTGGTTTCATTGAATAAATTTTTTTAAATTCCGCTGCAATGAACAACTAGTACGACTAGTCGTTCTCCGTCGTATCCGATACGATGCTCACGCTTCCGTGATGCGCTTGAGGATTTTACCATATCCTTCAAGTGGTATCAGATCCTTATGTCGACGGTTTCGAATAGTGATTCGCTAACCGAGGACGACTTGGGTTCGTTAAGGTCGCGAAAGTTTTCATCGCATTTGATTTCGCAGATCTGTTTAGTAAATAAATTCGACACTGTTCAAATTATTTAAACACGAATTTAATACTTGGATTTTGTTCCCCAATAAATAAGGAAACCATAGGATCTGAGTTTGCGTAAATCAGATTTCGTATGCTCGAGATATGGTCGTTTTAATGAACATGTATGCACTGTTGCGGGAACTGTAAATCTCAACGTGATTAAAATATTAATTACTGTTTAGACTTGCCTCGAAATGCGTGAAACATCACTTGGGTTCTTTCTAAATCAAATTAGCAATCCATGAAAATTGATTTTGTCTAATTTGGATTTAATATGATTGAGATATGATAATTTTAGTAAATATGGGGTCACTGCTGAAATTACATTCCTAATCTAGAACCATGTGATTGTCAATTAATGAAATTAATTGTTAATTTCGAAAAAATAATTATGGAAAATATTTGAGAAATATTAGAAGATGATTACTTCCTTAATTGACTTGGCCCTAACCAATTAATTGATTAGATTTGATCTAAATCATAATTAGAATCACAATCATCAAACTCCTTACTTGAATAGGATTGGGAATTTGTCTAGCAAATTTCCTTATAATCAAAATTGTTTTGATTACTATATGGTATAATTTCGGTTGAAGAACCAATGATAATCTCAAGTACAAATTAATCAATTTGGCATTATCCTTTCCCGAGGCGGATATGGTGTCTAGTCGGGGATCGCTGGGGTAGCGGGTTGCAACGTATGCGGTCCGTCCCACTCCCGTCGGTACTGGCCATGACAACGGGTAGGGACGGGATAATGTCCGAGGGATTAAGATGTATTTTTCTAATTATTAAAATACGAATTAATACGTACTTTGAGAATAATACCATATATATTCAAGCATAAAATTAAGTTTTATTGATTGAATTGGATTGATAATTAATTTAATATGATTAAGTTAATTATATCCAGTTAAGAATACTCTAATATGATTAGAGTTAATATTTCACTTGGAAGAATTAATTGTATGAATGTGATTCATAGTAATTAATTAAATTTGAATAAGAGATGGAGGATCACATAAGTGACATCCATGGTCTCCCGTCAAGGCGAAGGGTTTCGTCGTCAGATATTATATGTAGGAGACGCCTGTCCGAAGTGACAGCTCCTGCATATGATCCATTTGGATTGGGCTCGTCTCTTCTCGAAAGAGTAAGGACGTATGCGTAATGTCCCCAATATCGGGTCCTCATATTATTGGGGCGATGGATTGCGCATAGCGAGTTGTATTCCTGTTGACGGTTGGTTCAATTAATGACGAGTCAACATCACCTTAGGGGTGGTGGGCTCGGGTATTAAAGACCGAATTGGGAAATGCAAGTTGGACTTGCAAGGCGGAATGTGTTCCCGCTTCTCTTTATTGGAGTCATAGGTTCTCATATTATTGGGATATGACAAAGATAAAGAGGAGATCCCAATTCTTGCTTGAGATATATCGGTAAGTATATCTCCTACTTTGAAAGTGAATAAGGGAATAAATTTTCATAGTTGACATAGCAGGACTAATTTGATTTAAAAATGCCTTGATCAAATAAAACTAAATTGAATATTTTATATTCTAATATAGTGCATTCTCAATTTCAGAAAATGAAGGCCATGAACCCACTGAGTAGGCTTCTGGAGGTCAACCAGTTGACTGGACCAATTTACTCGGATTGGATCCGTAATTTGGAGCTTGTACTCTCGGCGGAGCGCATCAGCTATGTGCTCTCTGAAGACATGCTTGAAAATCCTAAATCTAAGGAAGACAAAGCATATAATGACAAGTATGATGAAAATCATGTCTTGGCTAGATGCTACATCTTGGGTTCTCTCTCTAATGTTCTCCAGAAACAACATGTGGAGATGAGTACTTGCCAGGATATCATGCAGAATCTAAAGGATATGTTTGGTGATATTAACCGCACCCAGCGGTACAATGTTATGAAAGAACCGGTTCGCTGCAAGATGCAGGAAGGGACTTCGGTCCGTGAACACGTACTCAAAATGTTTGGGTACTTGTCAGAGCTGGAGACTCTGGGGGCGACGATGGATGCAGACATGCAATCCGATTTCATTCTGCTGTCATTGCCCAAATCTTTCAATAACTTTGTGGTGTCATTCCACATGAATAAGCTGGAACTGACAAATGCTGGGCTTCTTGCTGCATTAAAGTCTGCAGAAGACGTAATGAAGAAAGATGGTCCCACTAGCACTGCAATGGTTGCACAAGCCAAGGGGAAGCGCGGTCGGAAGCAAGGTTCTCGGAAGGGCCCGATCCAGAAGAGAAAGAAGAAGGGACAAAGTGTTGGCTCATCTTCCAATGTATCTACTCTTATGGCGTCAAAGAAAACCGACGTCTGTCACCACTGCAAGAAGCCGGGGCACTGGAGGCGTAATTGCCCGGATTACCTGAAGTCGGTCGACAAAGGTAAAGCCCCAGCATGTATGAAATCTACTTTTATCATTGAAACCAATTTTCTCGTTGGACGAGAAGGAAGTTGGGTTGTTGATTCTGGTGCTTCTGTTCATATATGCAATTTGTTGCATTTGTTTCAGGAAACTAGAAAACTTGAAGAAGGGGAGATAGTCATCCAGATGGGATCTGATGCAAGTGTTGCAGCAGTCGTCGTCGGGACTTGTCGACTATCATTATCTAGTGGAAGAGTCCTAGCACTTAAAGAGTGTCTTTATGTACCTGAAGTCAGAAGGAATTTAATATCTGTATCTAAGCTAGTTAGAAGTGGATATTCATTCCTATTTTGTAATAAATTAGTCATAAATCATTATGATAAATATATTGCAGAGGGTATTTTGACTTCTGGAGGACTCTATGAATTGTGCATTAATGAGCATGTCATGAATGTTACAACCACTAATAAAAACCCTAAAAGATCCAGGAGTGATATAAATCATTCAAACATGATTTGGCATCAAAGGCTTGGCCATTTATCTGTTGATAGGATCAATAGATTGATAAAGGATGGACCTTTGGATTTTCTACAGGTTCAGTCTTTACCTACCTGTGAACATTGTATTCGAGGTAAAATGACTAGGATGCCTTTCCGTAACAATGTTACAAGATGTGAAGGTATTATTGACCTAATACATACTGATGTATGCGGTCCCTTCACTACCGCGACTCGAAATGGATATTGATATTATTTGACGTTTATTGATGACCATTCGCGGTACGGGTTTATCTTCCTATTACGTCATAAGTCTGAAACCTTTGAAAAGTTCAAAGAGTTTAAGGTTTTGGTTGAGAACCAAACCGATAGGAAGATTAAACGAATTCGATCTGATCGGGGTGGCGAGTACCTCTCAGATGAATTTAAGGAATACCTTAAAGAGAATGGAATTATTTCCAATCTCACTCCTCCTGGAACTCCCCAACTTAATGGTGTTGCTGAAAGACGCAACAGAACCATCATGGATATGGTTCGTTCAATGATGAGCAAAGCACATTTACCACTTAGTTTCTGGGGATATGCAGTAGAGACTGCAATATATATCCTGAATAAGATTCCTAGCAAATCTGTACCTAAGACTCCTCATGAGCTCTGGTATAGAACCAAACCTAGTGTTAATCACTTGAGGATTTGGGGTTGCTTGGTCCATGCAAAGAATGTGGATGCAAGTAAGCTAGAATCTCGCTCTCGTGAGTGCTACTTCATTGGGTATGTTAAAGATGGTATTGGATACCAACTCTATGACCCTGAGACCCAAAAGGTTTTTGTCTCTAGAGATGTGAAATTTCTGGAGGATGATTTCCTTAAAGGTCAAGACAAAAGTGAAGTAGAGGAACTCATTGAGTCCCCTGAGGACTCTGAGCTTCCTAGATCAGAAACTGAAGAGATAAATAAAGATGAAACACCCATACCTCTTCGAAAGAGTTCGAGGGTGGTTGCACCACCTGAAAGGTATGGATTCCATGTGTCAGGTGAAACTGACAATGATCCTACTTCATTTGATGAAGCACTCGCGGATCATGAAGGATAGATGGATGCTAGCAATGAAGTCAGAAATTGACTCCATGCATAAGAATAATGTATGAACCCTAGAGGATCCACCTAAAGGGGTAAAACCCATTGGGTGCAAATGGACCTTCAAGAGAAAGAGGGGACCTGATGGGAAAGTAGAGACTTTCAAGGCACGGCTCGTAGCCAAGGGATACACACAGAGAGAAGGCATCGACTACGATGAGACGTTCTCTCCTGTGGCTATGCTTAAATCCATCAGGGCATTGCTGGCTATAGCTGCATATCTTGACTACGACATCTGGCAGATGGACGTCAAGACAACTTTGCTCAATGGATACCTCGAGGAGGATATATACATGGAGCAGCTCCAGGGCTTCATGATTGAGGATGGCAAAGTATGCAAGCTGAAGAAATCCATCTATGGGCTCAAGCAAGCTTCTCATAGCTGGAACATCAGATTTGACGAAACCATAAAGAGTTATGATTTTGTACAGAATCCTGATGAACCTTGTGTATACAAGAAGCTTAGTGGGAGCGCCATTGTGTTCATCGTGCTTTATGTAGATGACATCCTTATCATTGGGAATGATACATGGATGATGACCAGTGTGAAGATTTGACTGTCCCGTACCTTTGAGATGAAAGATCTTTGAGAAGCCTTTTACATCTTGGGTCTGAAGCTGTTCAGAAACTGAGAAAAGAGGATATTGGGATTGTCACAACATGGATACGTTAAGAAGATTCTTGAACGATTCCGTATGGATAGTTCCAAGAAAGGATTCCTACCCTTAAGACATGGTATCCACCTGTCTAAAGGAATGGCTCCTCAAACTATTGAGGAAAAGAAGGTCATAGCTGGATGTCCTTATGCATCAGCTGTAGGAAGCTTAATGTATGCCATGATGTGTACTAGGCCAGATATCTGCCATGCAGTGGGAGTGGTAAGCCGTTACCAATCCTGTTATGGAGAACAACACTAGAATGCAGTAAAGAACATATTCAAATATCTAAGACGGACGCAAGATTACATCTTGGTCTATGGAGATGGTGATCTCCAAGTCTTGGGATATACAGATTCTGACTTCCAATCGGATATTGATGATCGAAAGTCGACATCAGGGTTTGTGTTCCTGTTGAACGGTGGTGCTGTGAGCTAGAGAAGCAAGAAGCAGGACACTACAGCAGATTCAACAACAGAAGCCGAATACATTGCCGCATCGGATGCTGCAAAGGAGGCGGTGTGGTTGCGCAAGTTCGTCCAGGAGCTTGGCGTAGTTTCCTCTGATACTCCCATCCCGCTACTTTGTGATAACACGGGAGCCATTGCCCAGGCGAAGGAACCCAGATGGCATCAGAAGAGCAAGCACGTAGAAAGGAAATACCACATCATTCGGGAGATTCAAAAGCGTGGTGACATCATCATCACCAAGGTGGCCTCCGCCGACAACGTTTCTGATCCTCTTACCAAACCTCTGACACAGAAGCTTTTTGACCAGCATGTAATGAGTATGGGTTTAAGGATTGTTCCTGAATGGTTCTGAGGGCTAGTGGGAGATTGTTAGCAATGTGAGCCCGAGGCGAACCATTCCTACAATAAATGTTATTGTAATAAATGATTTATCAATAAAAGTTATTGATTTTGTTTCACTCCCTTTCTGATATTGAATGAATGAATGCACTATAAGGTCCCTCTGTACAATAAGGGTTATGTACCATGGCCAACTTGATAATCATACAACTGTTGATTCATTGATTGAATCATAGAGGTTGATGCTTGGATGAATATCTAAGGAGTTAGATAGAGGACTCACCAAGCATCATCAATGATTGACAAGCAGTGATCTCCAGTCTGAGTGGGAGATGGCAATCCCATCTCATTAGACGGATATCTGATCGACCTCTTGATGCAGGTCCTCTGCATGAGAATATTGATTAGGAGGTATCAGGTTAGTTGAGTCAATGAGTTGACTTAACGAGATCGAGAAAACCAAAGACCTACGATGAATGATGTCACATCACAGGCAAACATCCTCTGACCAGAGAGAGATGTATTACTATATGTCTGAGTATGTACATTTGGCAGACCAATAGGTTGATGACCTAATCAAGGTCAATACACCGGCGAGCTGGTGTGCATGTAAGGGCATATGAGTAATATGATCTCTCAAAGGGATCATACAGGTTCACTTGTGAACCGGGAGACATGAGCTCACTCATGAGGTATTGGGATTGACCAAATTCCATGCATGGTCGTCATGCTTTAGAAGCATGATATGAATTTGAAGGTAAGATATATGCTTTGTGAAAGCATATGATCTGTACCATATCCCAAGGACCAATATTGTGAAACTTAATGATCAGACTATGAAGATGACAGTGTAAAAGTGATCTATATCTTCATGATGATCATGAGTCTTCCAGTATGCAGGATGTACATGTATTAGGAATACCTGAAGGGTGATTTGATCATAAAACGATTGTATAACCATGACGCTTCCATTCCGATGGAGTGATGAAACATGTCTGGATTTTAGTGACTCCTCTCATTAGAGAAGTGACCTAATCTTAGTCCATATATTGGACATTGGTCTGAATGAGATTCAGATGCAATGAGAAGATTAGGCTTACGGTCTTGATTTAATCAAGCATCTATGAGAGGTCCATGGGATCTGGATTTGAGATGTGATCTCAATATCCAAGTCACTATACGTGGAACAATACAATCGCCATGTCCTTATCTCCAAGTATCTGGGGAGAAATAGCATTGTTCTTAAATGGTTTAAGAACAATTCCATAAGATCTAAGCAAAGAGAAGTTGATAATTAAATGTGATTTAATTATCATGATGTATGAAGAATTATCCAATATAATTAAATGTGATTTAATTATTATGGATAAGAATAATGTGGACAGTAATATCCAATTATTCATAATATGTTATAAATATGATTTATAATATATTAGAGAGAGTTAAATATAATTTATATTAGTAGATTAATTATTAATGTGTATTGGATACACATTGTCTAATTAATTGAAAATATAAATTACATTTTGTTTTGGGTTGTGAATATGATTCATAATATTCCAATGTCAAGATTGCAATATTCCCTAAATTAATTGAGAATTATTTTGGTGAATAAAAATCCCAACAAATAGTTGTTGGAAAATAAGTAGAGAGAAAATAAAGGAGATGTGCAATCTCATAGGAATCATGAGATTGCACTCCCCATTAGGAATAGAAGGGGCGACACCCAATTCCCTTGGGAAATTGGTGGCCGTCCCCTCTTCTATATGGGGAGAAATATCTCCTTTGCCTTCTCTCTCCTTATTTGATTGATTTAATTTTGGTATTAATATTTATTTGATTTATCAAATATATTTTATCAAAATTAATAACAAGTTGTTGGTTTTTACCAACAACAATCTTGACCATTGGATTGGCATAAATCAATCTCATCCATTGATTTTATATGTCACATGGATTGAGATCCATGGATCCCAAAACCCTATAAATAGAGAGGCATGGTTGGCTCTCTCTTTACATGCTATTGTAGCACTCTTCTCTCTCTCTCTCTTTCTCCATACTCGACAACCCTCTCTCCCCTCTTCTTGGTGGCCATCCACCATACCCTTGGTGGAGAGAATCGTTGACGTCCGCGCCATCGTGCTGTCACTTTGACGCTCTGCGGTTCTTCGTCTACTTGGAGTGCTTCGCTCACGAAGGAGACGTTCGATCAAGTGCGACGAGATCAGGAGCAACCGTGCTTGGATCAACTTCTTGGATTGCGAGGACTACGCGGTTCATCCCCGCGCTCGCAAGCAATCTCTCTGACGATCGGACTTGAGACATGAGGCCTCTTCTCTTAGAGACTCGATCAACCACGCTTCAAGAGGTATTGCATTATACTTGTTGTGGTCATAGATGAAACGATCCGAGAATTGTTCTTGGATCATGTGGTTTCATTGAATAAAATTTTTTAAATTCCGATGCACCGAACAACTAGTACGACTAGTCGTTCTCCGTCGTATCTGATACGATGCTCACGCTTCCGTGATGCGCTTGAGGATTTCACCATATCCTTCAATATTATCGTCGGGCTTTGACTTTTGAGCATCACATGCAACACAACAAAGGGATAATAGAATTTGATTAATTCGAAAAGAAGGATAAATGGGAGTTATAGATGGGTGCAATTAGGGTGATTGTTGGGAAAAATGATAGAATCTAATAAGAGGAATTTAAGAAAAGACACATCAACATAAAATATTCTATTCATCTAACTATTAAAGGGTCTAAGAGAATTTTGATCAAAATGACTCACAATAAATATAAGAACATCAAAAATATTTAAAACAACACCAAGATCACCCAGATTGAAAAATAAAGGAATATTTGTGTCACATCAAAGATAAATATGCATGCGTCACTCAATATCTTAGACGAAGAAAAAAAATCCACAAATGAGGGTTCAAATGCCAACATCTCAAGACTAATACTTCATGAAAAACAAAGAGGATGGAAATCAGACAAATTAGTTCAATTAGAATAGAAATTTTATTTCATTGGAAATGAAAAGGTTGTGATTTTTGGGAAGTTCCTTTTGAATTATTTGTTTTTTTCTCGGTCAAAATGGACTTTGTGTATTTTAGTTTTTTTAGTTTCTTTTTTTCATTCTTATATTTTAGTTAATGATTAATGGAGAATTTCGAAACTAGCTACGATCAAATCCAAGTTACATAGAAATAGATACGAACTTGTGAAACTATGAAATTTTATTTATATATACACCGAGGTTCGAAACGTACCTTTTCGTTTCAATGATTTTATTTTTGGAATATTTTTTTTTATAGATTTGAGTATTTTCTAATGGAAATTTCGAAAGTGAGTTTGTCTTGATTTGAATTTTTTTGTAAATGGTAACATATTCATGAAATCGGTAAATCTATTGCTTATGTTTTCCCTTTATTTGTCAAAAAAATTTGTGGATTTTTTTATATTTTTTCGTGCCTCCTAATTTATTTTAAAAGATAAAATAATAACTTCTTCAAATTGAGTTGATATGGAAAGGATAAAAGTATTTGTACTTGGTTCCTTGTTTAACTACAATTGTACATTGGGGTAAAAAAATAAACTTTGAATTCAGCATTACGATTTTACATTTTTATTGAATTTAATTTTTTCCTATGAAATTTAAAAGTCCCTTGAGGTGGATATGATGTTTTTATAAAGAAAGTTATGAATACGTGGAGTTGGTATAAATTCCAACTGGGGTCAAGTTTTTTAATTCGTTTATAATGATTGAATATTCTTGGATTCTCCCTCTGTATCATTTATTTTTCTCTAGAAATTAGAAAATGGATTAAGTGGACATGACATCAGAATAATTAGTTCTAAATTGTGTGAATGGTATTTTATACATAAATAAATAAGTCGTAGAAATTTTTGATGGATATATCTTTGTTTTTTTATTCTTTTGTTTATTATTTGATTGTTTGCGATTTTTCAATGATAAATACGATTACTATGTTGAGTTTTTTTTATCAATTGTGCCCCTCTGAGATAATGCAATATCGGTTATACCCGTATCTTTTTTGGAATATCTGTTTAGCCTCTAAGTTCTTTCACAATGATCACTTGTGCCCTTCTGTTAGTTTGACTATCAATGAGTTTAACCCATCTATGGTTTAATCAAACAATGGTGTAGCTAAGAGGGCATATATGAAAAAAACCCACCTCCTCCTTTAACCATCTTCCTCATCCATCATTCCCTCCAATATTCTTGGATTCTCCCTCTGTATCATTTATTTTTCTCTAGAAATTAGAAAATGGATTAAGTGGACATGACATCAGAATAATTAGTTCTAAATTGTGTGAGTGGTATTTTATACATAAATAAATAAGTCTTAGACATTTTTGAGTGGATATATCTTTGTTTTTTTATTCTTTTATTTATTATTTGATTGTTTGCGATTTTTCAATGATAAATACGATTACTATATTGAGTTTTTTTATCAATTGTGCCCCTCTGAGATAATGCAATATCGGTTATACCCATATCTTTTTTGGAATATTTGTTTAGCCCCTAAGTTCTTTCACAATGATCACTTGTGCCCTTCTGTTAGTCTGACTGTCAATGAGTTTAACCCATCTATGGTTTAATCAAACAATGGTGTAGCTAAGAGGGCATATATGGAAAAAAACCCACCTCCTCCTTTAACCATCTTCCTCATCCATCATTCCCTCCTCCTCGACGGTGACTGTATCTCCTGAAACAATTCACTCTCCTGGAACATCTAGTTGAATGCAATCGAAGCTGTAAGGTTATGAGGAGGATATGCAGAGGGGGGAGGAGGTGTTGGAAGGGGATGACGATCGGGGGAGGAGGAGGACTAGTTGAAAGGATGATGCGTTGGAAGGGGAAGGAAGAGTTCGGGCAGAGGAGGAGGTGCTGGAGGGGGAGGAAAAGAGCGGATGGACATGAAGGATGTGCTGGAGGGGGAGGAAGAGGGTCAGGGGCGGGGGAGGAGGTGCTAGAGGGGGAGGCAGAGGAGGTGCGGAGTGGGACGATGAAGGTGGGAGGATGGGGACGAGGTGCTGATGAGGGAGGAAGATGGTTGGCGGTTGATAAATCTCGTATTCATCATGCTAAAATCCACCTTTTAATCTCCTAGCTTAAATAAACCAATAAAAATCACTAATAATTCATCTTTATTATCTTGTACTATATTATGTATAATTAACCTATAATTATTGTGTATAATTCCTCTTAATTACTTTGTAATTATTTTATTATTAAAACCCGTAAAAATTAGGTTGATTAATTATCTATAAGTTCCTAACATTTAAAAAGACTAAAAATGCATAAAAATACCAAAAGCTGGAAATTGGTATTTTTAACCCTTTAAAAATAACCCTAAAAAATACTTTTTGTACAAATGACCTCTTTTGGTTTTTTGTCCAACATGAAACTTGTAGATCTCATCGAGATCTACAACTTTTATGTTTTAACTTTTTCCTAGAATTGCTTCTAACTAAATCCTTTATGTTTTTCTTTATTTACCATTCTCTGATTTTTCTGGTGCAGCCACGTGGCGACCCTGGGGCACCCACGTGGCCGCTTCTCTCTTGGCCACCCAGCTCCTTCTGGAGTCGTCTGATCCTCTTCCACATGCCTTCATCTCAGCCCTCCATTCTCGCTTCGTCCTTAGCTGTCAGATCTTCTCCCAGATTGAATGCTCATCACCTGCTCCCGCTCCAATCACAACCACCCGATTGCCTCCTATCCTAAGGACCTCGTCTCGCCACGTCACCCTTTCATTTCCATCCATCCGGTCTCGACCCGCCTCCATCATAACCACCCGCTTCCACTTCACCATCAACCATCCGATCTGATCTTTAATCAGATCTTGATCGCTCACCTACGCCTCCATTAGAGCCGTTGGATCACAAGATCCAATGCATGGAAGCTCGTCTCCTACCTCCCATTAGCCCCTTCCCAGGCGTTACACCTCACCGCCCCTCCACCCCTTCCTATTTTGGAAAGCGCCACAACCACTCCCTCCGTGTCGTAACGCCACCTCCATGAAACACACTCATCCGCCATCCTCACACCATCTTCACTGTCCCCACCTTCACTCCTCCAACACTCCTCCAGCCGTTCAAACACCACCGCCACCTCATAACGACCGGTCATCGCCTCCTATAAAACCACCCACTCCGCCTTCGAGCACCCCATCCACCACTCACGAGGTCTGTGGCCAAGCTCCCTCTGCCCTCTGGTGACGGCGGAGGGTGGTGTCGAAGCGACGACGACCGAGCTTCTCAGGTGTGATCCATGGCGTCTCCGTCATGTTAGCTCCGCCTCTCCAGCGGTAGATGAGCTCCTCGGAGTGGTTGCCCGAGTCAGAGCGACGACCCCGGGCTTCTTCGAAGCCCAGCACAAGCCGCTACCTCTACAAACTGCCCATCTCCGACGAGGTACCCGGCCATATTTTTTCTTGATTTTCTCTTAATTATTCCATCACATATACCTACCTTCGTCCCCATCTGACCATCTCTATATCTCTGTCAACCAACAAACACCCACGCCAACACCTCCTATCACCCTTTCCTCTTCTTCATGACCTGATCACATCCCCTACTTCACCTCTCCTTCGCCGGAGATGAAGATATTGGTCCTATGCTCCTCCACCTCCACAGGACCCCATGCCATTCACAACTCCACGCACGCATCAAGCTTCGACTATACTAATACTTGCAGGTATCGCACATCTTCAATGGCCGGAGTTTGGCCGAAGTGAGGTTCTACGGCTCCGCCTCCGACTTAGCCCTATCATCAGCAGCTTCCAGCATCCCCATGCCTCTGTCGCCGTCTGAGCTTCAACACCAAGCCCTCATGAATCTTCCTCGACCATCAGACGAGCCTATAGAGCACGGTGGAGCGATTCAGAGTTCGTCGGATCCCCGCCTCCTCCGGCGGTCTGCCGCGGAGAATGAAGAGCATGCACCATTCGATCCTCACGATCGGACGATTTATATCAATTTTTAGGATTTTAAAATAGATGGTATCCATATATGGTATGCATATATGGATATATGGATATATATACATATTGGTATCCGCATGTTTGCAACCCTGTTTACATCTGCATCTATTTAAAAATAGATATGTATATATGCATATACATGTGAAAATACGTATAACAAGTATGACAAGAGATTGGTACATATATAGATATTTGTTTGCTTCCCTACAAGTAAAAAATAATGTATAGTATTACTTGATTAAATCTAATGGTATTACTAAAGGGTTAAATGGGGATGCCCCCTTGGGGGAGCTAATTTGCCCCCCCCCATTTTCACATTTTTTATTTTTATTTTTAAATTCTTTCGTGCGTTTTCATCCCTATATCCTTGCAAATTGGAAGTACCCTCCCTTTTTGGAGTTCTTTCTTCTCGTGCTCGGCACCTTTGGGAATATTATGTCATTCAAGTTTCGTGCTAAACAGAGACTCCTATGACCTCCTTCTAGATAATAATTTTTTAATGGTCGTAGAATTGTTGAAATTGATCTCGTTTGGATAAAGGTTGTAGAAGTCTCTGTTTCACACGAAACATGAATGACATAATATTCCTAAATAAATTTATTATGTAATAAAAAATATAAAGAAATTTTAGAAATAAAAATAAATATTTTTGAGTTTTTTGGTTTTTTTATATTTTATAAATTATTTTAGAACTTTTTTATTTTTAGTGATTTTCTATTTCTATTTTTAGGGATTTTTATTTTAGAGGCACTAAATACTAAAATACATAAAAATTTTTGGAACTTTTCAAAAAGGTTTTATATTTTTTGTTTTTTTACTACAAACGAGGATTTTTTATTCTTGATTTTTAATAAATAGGAAAATACCTAAAATGCAAATAAAAATATAGCGTGAATGTGGATGCTACGAGGCACTTAACTCTAATTTTTAATAAATTCATGAGCACAGATGATATTTTTAATAAATAAAATAGAAGCACAAAAATAATTGAACTAGTAGGGGTATATTCATAATTAAACTATAATCCAGGTGTTATGATGCAAATAAGCCCAAATATTACAACTAATATTTGAACTTTAAAGACTAAATAGAAATACAAAAATCGTAGGGGCTTCCATGCAAAATGGCCATCTCAAGTGGGACCGCACGTGAGGTGACCTGGCATGGACCCAAATGCATGATAACAGAAGTACATGGGCGTGCCTGCAATTTTTAGCAATAAACTACTTTAAAATTTATAGGATTATAATATAAATAGACAAAAGCATGGTATAAAAGAAGCAAAATACCCCCTCAAGGCGCAAATCAAATGGTATGAGGCGCCTCGTTAATCCACATGTCGTGCTCTCCTTGCGTGATGACGGCTCGCAGGTGGCCATTTGAGATCAGATCCTGGAAGAGGATTGATGGTCACAGCGTGGACACATCTAACAGTGGCCGGAGCTTCTGGAGATGGAGCCCGATCCAACGGATGTGGACCCTCTTGGAAGAACAGGGAAGAACACAGTCATGGGCGAACTTCAATCGATAATGTTGGGCGACTTCAACCACCTGGAGCTGACTCAAGGGGCACAAAACGTTCCTGGAGGTGTCCTCTAGTTGCGGGAGGGCTCAAAAAGCTCCGCAGACCGCCGAAGCAGTCTCTGGAGGTCGATGGAGGTCATGCGACCTGGACTGCTTCATGGGCTCCAAAATCGCCTTCAACTGGAGTGGATGCTTCAAGACCTGCACATGAAGAATGGAGGGACCAGGGCAAACTGCCTCGACCCGTTAATGGGTAGAACGGTGGTGAAATGGGAGGAGTCGGAGGTGCTCCAGCGAGTGATGGAGGTGGAACGCCTAATTCCTGATCCAATAAGGATCAAAAGGGTTGGAGGCATGTGGGGCGAAGAATAAGCGCAGGGAAAGGGAATGAATGCGGTAGTAGAGGTGGAGGTCAGTCGTAGTGGTTGGAAACGAGCGGTAGAGCCAGAGCTCCGACGAGATCGAATTTCTGATTTTACGAAAAACAAAACAAAATCAAATGAAATAAAAGATTATCCTACTCCACTGCTATGCTATGTATAAAAAGAACATGGAAATAGGAGCTAACCGTACCCGGATCAACATGGAGCAGAGCTTCAAGCGGAGAAGGTGGTTGAGCTGGAGTGGCTTCGATTTGACGCCACAAGAGCTCGTTAAAGCCTCCTATGAGTGCCTACTGTCACCGGGAATCACTAGATGCATGAGGTTTAGGGTTTTGGTGACGGAAGAAGGATCCAGGGGCGAAGGAAGCTCAGAGGAGATGATTGTATAGCTTAGAGGAGTTATACATATGACGTTCATCGAGGAACGTCGCTCGATTCAGTGTGATGGCTATTTCTTTATTGCCTCCCTCCATTACACCATTGATCATTCACTTTAGATCGGTCCCCGAGGAAAACTCAAACAAGTTGGGCACTGGCATTCTCACAGGCCATTGTTAGAGGAGATAATCTTTTGAGAAATCTATCTTTACTCATCACCACCCTCATCAAAAGTCCTCAGCACTATATATCTGGGTCTTGACCTTTTTGAAAGTATGAAAAAAATATGAAAACTTTTCTTTGCGATGATAATGCCAATATCAAGTCGGCTCATTTGTCTTTCTTTATATTGTTATATGCCTCTTGAGTCTTCTTTTCCCCTATCTATTATTGTTTATTTGTGTAGTTTTTTTACGTAAGTTAAATGTACTATTTATTTATTGTTTTATTATTCATAGGAATTCTCTTGAATCAAGTTAGTTCTTCATAGTGGTGAGATCATACTTCTCTTTCCTTCTCACTTCTCAATGACATATAGCCCTATAGTCTAGTTAAGGGAGAAAGCTTGGCTCGACGCTAGCAGAGAGGGAAGAGAGAAAGCTTGGCTCGACTCGATAAAAAGGAGAAGGTCAAGTCGTTTCAAAGGTGTTGACCCGCATCAACCAAGGAATCATCCCAACGTGGAAGTCCGAAGGTCAAGGACAAAAGTCAAAAAGAAATCGAGCGGAAAAAAAGTTCAAGGAAGATGGGGTCAAACACCAGTCTGACAGACCTATGGTGTGGATAGAGTCAACCCGAGTCAACTAGGGATGAGCTCTGATTGGGCCACGTCACCCACGTAAAGACAAAACAGATTCGAAATTCAAGAATAATTCAAAATAAAATATTAAATGATTTTTTTATTTTTGGTTAGAACATGAAAAATATTTATTAATTTATTTAGAGTTCTATTGTGATTTTTATTTATTTTTACCACATATTTTATTACAATATACTTTTTAGAGGTCCATTTGTAGTTATTTTTACTTATATTATGGGTGTTTTTATTTTTATTTTGTATTTTATACTTTACTATTTTATATAATTTATTTGTTTATTTATCACTTATTAAATACAAATAAATATATTTTTATTATATTTTTCTGATGTATTTTGTACACTTAAATAAATGGGGGTATATATCATATAGGTATAAGTATAGTTTATTCATCTATGTATTTTGTATACTATTTATTTTATTATTTTATTTACGATTTTATTCTATTCTAAATATGTAAATAAGTTATAAACAATAGTTTTAAAGTTATAAAAATATAAAATTAGAAAAAGTATAAAGAATAAATAAAATAAATATTATATTCATGTATATAAAGTACAATAGGGTCCCCAAACTTAACTTTTACATTTTAACTCCAAATTAAATGAAATATTCTTAATTAAATAGTTTATTAAAAGTTATATATAATTAAAATGATTTTTATATATTTTGAATTCACATGGAGAAGATATAGGTATGGGAAGTTTGAGTTTTGGAATTTTATTCTGAGTATAAAATGTACACCGTGTCTTATTTTTGTATGAGATCAAATTATTTTTTTCTATGTATTTTTATCTAAAACTTTCATGTAAAAAGTTTATTTATTTGAGGTATAAATGATAGAAATAAAATGGATCACAAAAATAGATTATTGGAGAATAAAAATTGGGGGTTTTATTGTGTTTTTGACCATTATCCCCCCTACTTTATTCCTAGATCCCAAAAATATATTATTGGAGAATAAAAACTGGGGTTTTTATTGTGTTTTTCACCCTTATCCCCCCTACTTTATTCCTAGTTGACCCAGTCATCATGATGCACAGGTCTCGGGATTTAGAGTTATAAAATACCTTTGCCATTTTATTTCCTTTTCTTTTCTCTTGTTTATTCTTTATTTTAGTTAATTTTTATGCAATAACTATACAATAAATAATGAATGATAATTGGTATCAAATAAAGATATTTACATGCATTTATATTGAGTTTAAAGGTCAAAATAAAAGAACAAATGCGATGAAATGGAGATTCATCGATAGGAAGAGTGGAGAGGTGCTGGAGGGGGAGGAAGAGGGTTTGGAGGGCAAAGGAGGCGGTGCTCGGAGGAGGAACGGTCGGAGGGGAGGATGGTGGAGGAAGAGTGGAAGGAAGAAGAAGAGGAGAATAAAGACAATTCTATCCTCATTTTTTATCTAGTTCCCCTTGTGTCCCGTTGGATGGGGATGTATGGCAACTAACTCGGTGGGCACTAGGGATGGACATCGGGTCGGGTTTGAGTTGGCCCAACCCAATCCATTTAAGTATATGGGCTAATGGGTCGGGCATAGGCCTATTTTGTTTTCAGATTTCATGCCCAGGCTCAAACCGGACCCAAACAAAATGGGTCGGATTCGGATTGGGTTGGTCCAATTTAACACCCATGTATACCAATATCATGTGTCCCGTTCTTCTTGCATTCGTCTAATTGTCTCGTATGCATGTGTGCATGTTCAAGACTTTAAGTACGCTAACTAATTCATACATTAGTTGTATGTTGGAAATAGAAATGTGATAAAAAGTATATGATCCAATAAAGGTTGGTTACTTACAGTTGTACATGCTCTAACACTTGAGGACACATATTTCATTCTTGCATATCAAAGTAATAATCTTGCATATTAATGTAATAATGTCCTCAATCCACACTAGTGGATATGATTATTAATGTGTATAAGCAAATATTCTATACCCGAAATAATGATATGACAGTTAGAACATGGTATTTGGAACGAACATGAATATACTAGATATAATTATGTCGTATAGGTTGGGCTATCGAGCTTACGGGTTGGGTCCTTCTCAGTCACGAGCCCGATCCGATAATCAATACGAGCTCATTTTGAGGCCCATGACCCACCCACTAAATTTCGGGTTTAGGTTTGGGTCGGGCCGACTTAGCCTAATGCCCGACCCTAATGGACACAAGTGATGTGGAAGAAGTCAGGGTCTCAGTGACGGAGAGGGGGGGCTTAGCCCCCCCCCCCCCCCCCCCGCTCCCATCCAAAATCTCTCTCTCTATATATATATATATTAGAGGCCGGGGAGGTTGTTCTGTGTAACAGCCAAGTTGGTTGTTACACGGAGCAGTTTCCCCCATTTTTTTATTTTTTTTCAAAATTTTTTCATGTATATTCATCTATATATCCCTCCTACATGTCATTCAAATTTCGTGAGAAATAGAGAATCCTAAACCCTCCATCTAGAATAGGTCTATTACAGCAAAATTCAGACCGTTAAAATTACTTGTTATAGATGGAGGGCTTAGGAGTCTCTGTTTCGTACAAAATTTGAATGACATGTAGGAGGGATATATAGATGAATATACATGAAAAAATTTGGAAAAAAAAATAAAAAATGGGGGAAACTGCTCACACAGAACAACTTCCCTTTTCGCTATATATTATATACATAGTACCATATATAATTTAAATACATTATTTAATATTTAAGATTTGCATGTTATGTATAATAGCCCCTCATATCTCAACAAAAAAATCAATATATATGTGATCTGATTATAATAAATAACTATTAACATCGCATGATGTGATGTTGATACATCCATATATGTACATCATCGCATCCGTTTATAAACCATCACGGATATATATATATATATATATATATTATTTTAGCACATATGGTGTAGATAACGATTTTTTTCTTTGCATATATGGATATAGATTTGGATATCTCTTTCAATTTTAAGAATTTTAAAACAGATGGTATCCATATATGGTATGCATATATGGATATATGGATATATATATATATATATACATATTGGTATCCGCATGTTTACAACCCTATTTGCATCTGCATCTATTTAAAAATAGATATGTATATACACATATACATGTGAAAATATGTATAACAAATATGACAAGAGATTGGTATACATATAGATATTTGTTTGCATCCCTATAAGTAAAAACTAATATATAGTGTCACTTGATTAAATCTAATGGTATTACTAAAGGGTTAAATGGGGATGCCCCCTTGGGGGAGCTAACTTGCCCCCCTCCCCCATTTTCACATTTTTTTATTTTTATTTTTAAATTCTTTCGTGCGTTTTCATCACTATATCCTTGCAAATTGGAAGTACCCTCCCTTTTTGGAGTTCTTTCTTCTCGTGCTCGATACCTTTGGGAATATTATGTCATTCAAGTTTTGTGCTAAACAGAGACTCCTACGACCTCCTTCTAGACAATCATTTTTTAACGGTCGTAGAATTGTTGAAATTGATCTCGTTTCGATAAAGGTTGTAGAAGTCTCTGTTTCACACGAAACATGTATGACATAATATTCCCACATAAATTTATTATGTAATAAAAAAATATAAAGAAATTTTAGAAATAAAAATAAATAGTTTTGAGTTTTTTGGTTTTTTTATATTTTATAAATTATTTTAGAACTTTTTGATTTTTAGTGATTTTCTTTTTCTATTTTTAGGGATTTTTATTCTAGAGGCATAAATACTAAAATACACAAAAATTTTTGGATCTTTTCAAAAAGGTTTTATATTTTTTTAGTTTTTTACTACAAACGAGGACTTTTTGTTATTCTTGATTTTTAATAAATAGGGAAATACCTAAAATGCAAATAGCGTGAATGTGGATGCTACGAAGCACTTAACCCTAATTTTTCATAAATTCATGAGCACAGATGATATTTTTAATAAATAAAATACAAGCACAAAAATAATTGAACTAGTAGAGGCATATTCATAATTAAACTACAAGTCAGGTGCTATGATGCAAATAACCCCACATATTACAACTAATATTTGAACTTTAAAGACTAAATAGAAATACAAAAATCGTAGGGGCTTCCACGCAAAATGGCCATCTCAAGTGGGACCGCACGTGAGGTGACCTAGCATGGACCCAATGCATGATAACAGAAGTACATGGGTGTGCCTGCAATTTTTAGAAAAAGCTTTAAACTACTTTAAAAACTTATAGGATTAAAATATAAATAGACAAAAGCAGGGTATAAAAGAAGCAAAATACCCCCTCAAGGCGCAGATCGAATGGTACGAGGCGCCTCATTAATCCATGTGCTGTGCTCTCCTTGCGTGATGACGGTTCGCGGGTGGCCGTCTGCGATCAGATCCTGGAAGAGGATTGACGATCACGGCGTGGACGCATCCAACGGTGGCCGGAGCTTCTGGAGATGGAGCCCGATCCAACGGATGTGGACCCTTCTGGAAGAACAGGGAAGAATACAGTCATGGGCGAACTTCGATCGATGATGTTGGGCAACTTCGACCACCTGGAGCTGACTCAAGGGGCACAAAACATTCCTGGAGGTGTCCTCTAGTTGCTGGAGGGCTCAAAAAGCTCCGTAGACCGCAGAAGCGGTCTCTGGAGGTCGATGGAGGACATGCGACCTGGACTGCTTCCTGGGCTCCAAAATCGCCTTCATCTGGAGTGGATGCTTCAAGACCTGCACATGAAGAACGGAGGGTCAAGGGCAAACTGCCTCGACCCGTTAACAGGTGGAACGGTGGTGAAATGGGAGGAGTCGGAGGTGCTCCAGCGAGTGATGGAGGTGGAACACCTAATTCCTGATCCAGTAAGGATCAAAAGGGTTGGAGGCATGTGGGGCGAAGAATAAGTGCAGGGAAAGGGAATGAAGGCGGTAGCAGAGGCGGAGGTCGGTCGTAGTGGTTGGAAATGAGCGGCGGAGCCAGAGCTCTGGCGAGATCGAATTTTTGATTTTACGAAAATAAAACAAAATCAAATGAAATAAAAGATGATCCTTCCCCGCTGCTATGCTATGAATAAAAAGAACATGGAAATAGGAGCTAACCAGACCTGGACCAACATGGAGCAGAGCTTCAAGCGGAGAAGGTGGTTGAGCTGGACCATCTTCGATTTGACGCCACAAGAGCTCGTTAAAGCCTCCTATAAGGCCTACTATCACCGGGAATCACTAAATGCATGAGGTTTAGGGTTTTGGTGATGGAAGAAGGATCCAGGGGCGAAGGAAGCTCAGAGGAGATGTTTTATACATGTGAGGTTCATCGAGGAACGTCGCTCGATCAAGTGTGATGGCTATTTCTTTATTACCTCCCTCCATTACACCATTGATCATTCGCTTCAGATTGGTCCCCGAGAAAATCTCAAACAAGTTGGGCATTAGCATTTTCACAGGCCATTGTCAGAGGAGATAATCCTTTGAGAAATCTGTCTTTACCCATCACCACCCTCATCAAAAGGCCTCGGCACTATATATCTGGGTCTTGACCTTTTTGAAAGTATGAAAAAATAAAAATCCGGAATCTTTTCTTTGCGATGATAATGCCAATATCAAGTCGGCTCATTTGTCTTTCTATATATTGTTATAGGCCTCTTGAGTCTTCTTTTCCCCTATCTATTATTGTTTATTTGTGTAGTTTTTTTACGTTAGTCAAATGTACTATTTATTTAATGTTTTATTGTTGATGGAATTCTCTTGAATCAAGCTAGTTCTTCATAGTGGTGAGATCATACTTCTCTTTCCTTCTCACTTCTCAATGACATATAGCCCTATAGTCTAGTTAAGGGAGAAAGCTTGGCTCGACGCTTGCAGAGAGGGAAGAGAGAAAACTTGGCTCGATTGGATAAAAAGGAGTAGGTCAAGTCATTTCAAAGGTCTTGACGCGCATCAACCAAGGAATCATCCCAGCGTGGAAGTCCGAAGGTCAAGGATCAAAAGTCAAAAAGAAATCGAGCAGAAAAAAATCAAGGAAGATGGGATCAAACACCAGTCTTACAGTCCTAGGGCGTGGATTAGAGAGTCGACCCGAGTCAACTGGGGACGAGCCCTGATTGGGCCACGTCACTTATGTAAAGACAAAACAGATTCGAAATTCGAGAATAATTCAAAATAAAATATTAAATGATTTTGTTAGTTTTTTGTTAGAACATGAAAAATATTTATTAACTTATGTAGAGTTTTATTGTGATTTTTATTTATTTTTATCACTTATTTTATTACAATATACTTTTTAGATGTCCATTTGTAGTTATTTTTTACCTATATTATGGGTGTTTTTATTTTTATTTTGTATTTTATAATTTACTATTTTATACAGTTTATTTGTATATTTATCACTTATTAAATACAAATAAATATATTTTTATTATATTTTTCTGATGTATTTTGTACACTTTAATAAATAGGGGTATATATCATATAAGTATAAGTATAGTATATTCATCTATGTATTTTGTATACTATTTTATTTGTGATTTTATTCTATTCTAAATATGTAAATAAGTTATAAACAATAGTTGTAAAGTTATAAAAATATAAAATTATAAAAAGTATAAAGAATAAATAAAATAAATATTATATTCAGGTATATAACATACAATAGGGTCCCAAAACTTAACTTTTACATTTTAACTCCAAATTAAATGAAACCATCTTCATTAAATAATTTATTAAAAGTTATATATAATTAAAGTGATTTTATATATTTTGAGTTCACATGGAGAAGATATGGGTCTGAGAAGTTTGAGTTTTGGAATTTTATTCTGAGTATAAAATGTACACCATGTTTTATTTTTGTATGAGATCAAATTATCTGTTCCTATGTATTTTATCTACAACTTTCATGTAAAAAGTTTCATTATTTGAGGTATAAATGATAGAAAATAAAATGGATCCCAAAAATAGATTATTGGAGAATAAAAATTGGGATTTTTATTGTGTTTTTGACCCTTATCTCCCTACTTTATTCCTAGTAGACCCAGTAATCATGGTGCACAGGTCTCGGGTTTAGAGTTATAAAATACCTTTGCCATTTTATTTCCTTTTCTTTTCTCTTATTTATTCTTTATTTTAGTTAATTTTTATGCTCAAATAAATAATTAATGTTAATTTGTATCAAATAAAGATATTTACATGCATTTATCTTGGGTTTAAAGGTCAAAATAAAAGAACAAAGGCGATGAAATAGAGATTCATCAATGGGTAGAGTGGAGCGGGTGCTGGAGAGGGAGGAAGAGGGTTTGGAGGGCAAAGGAGGCGGTGCTCGGAGGAGGAAGGGTCGGAGGGGAGGATGGGGGAGGAAGAGTGGAAGGTAGAAGAAGAGGAGAATAAAGACAATTCTACCCTCAATTTTTATCTAATTCCCCTTGTGTCCCTTTGGATGGGGGATGTATGGCAACTAACTCGGTGGGCACTAGGGATGGGCATCGAGTCGGATTTGAGTTGGCCCACCTCAAGCCATTTAAGTATATGGACTAATGGGTCGAGCATCGGCCTATTTTGTTTTCAGATTTCAGGCCCAGGCTCAAACCGAACCCAAACAAAATGGGTCGGATTCGGATTAGGATGGTCCAATTTAACACCCATGTATACCAATATCATGTGTCCCGTTCTTCTTGCATTCGTCTAGTTGTCTCTTATGCATGTGTGCATGTTCAAGACTTTAAGTACGCTAATTAATTCATACATTAGTTGTATGTTGGAAATAGAAATGTGATAAAAAAATATGATCCAATAAAGGTTGGTTACTTACAGTTGTACATGCTCTAACACTTGAGGACACATATTTCATTCTTGCATATTAATGTAATAATCATGCATATTAATGTAATAATGTCCTCAATCCACGCTAGTGGATATGATTATTAATGTGTATAAGCAAATATTCTATACCCGAAATAATGATATGACAGTTAGAACATGGTATTTGGAACAAACATGAATATACTAAATATAATTATATCGTACATGTCGGGCTATCGGGCTTACGGGTAGGGGCCTTCTCAACCCGAACTCGACCCGATAATCAATATGAGCTCATTTTAAGGCCCATGACCCACCCACTAAATTTCGAGTTTAGATTTGGGCCGGGTCGGGCTGACTTAGCCTAATGCCCGACCCTAATGGACACAAGTGATGTGGAAGAAGTCAGGGTCTCGGTGACGGATGGGGGGGGGGGGGGCTTAGGCCCCCCGGCTCCCATCCAATATATATATATATATATACATATATTAGAGGTCGTGGAGGTTGTTCTGTGTAACAGCCAAGTTGGCTGTTACATGGAGCAGTTTCCCCCATTTTTTATTTTTTTCAAAATTTGTTCAGTATATTCATCTATATATCCCTCCTACATGTCATTCGAATTTCATGAGAAACAGAGATTCCTAAGCCCTCCATCTAGAACATGTCGATTACAACAAAATTCAGACCGTTAAAATTACTTGTTACAGATGGGGGGCTTAGGAGTCTCTGTTTCTCATGAAATTTGAATGACTGTAGGAGGGATATATAGATGAATATACATGAAAAAAAATTGAAAAAAAATGGAGGAAACTGCTCCCTTTAACAATCAACTTGGCTGTTACACAAAACATCTTCCATTTTCTCTATATATTATATACATAGTATATATATAATTTAAATACATTATTTAATATTTAAGATTTGCATGTTATGTATAATAGCCCCCCATATCTCAACAAAAAATCAATATATATGTGATATAATTATAATAATTGACTATTAACATCGCATGATGTGATGTTGATACATCAGTATATGTATATCATCGCATCCGTTTACAAATCATCACGGATATATATCTTGTATTTTAGCACATATGGTATAGATAACGATTTTTTATTTTCTTTGCATATATGGATATAGATTTGGATACCTCTTTCAATTTTAAGGATTTTAAAACAGATGGTATCCATATATGGTATGCATATATGGATATGTGGATATATATACATATTGGTATCCGCATATTTGCAACCCTATTTGCATCTGCATCTATTTAAAAATAGACATGTATATACACATATACATGCGAAAATACGTATAACAAATATGACAAGAGATTGGTACATGTATAGATATTTGTTTGCATCCCTATAAGTAAAAAATAATGTATAGTGTTACTTGATTAAATCTAATGGTATTACTAAAGGGTTAAATGGGGATGCCCCCCTTGGGGGAGCTAACTTGCCCCCCTCCCCCTTTTTCACATTTTTTATTTTTATTTTTAATATCTTTCGTGCGTTTTCATCACTATATCCTTGCAAATTGGAAGTACCCTCCCTTTTTTGAGTTCTTTCCTCTCGTGCTCCGCACCTTTGGGAATATTATGTCATTCAAGTTTCGTGCTAAACAGAGACTCTTACGACCTCCTTCTAGACAATCATTTTTTAACGGTCGTAGAATTGTTGAAATTGATCTCGTTTGGATAAAGGGTGTAGAAGTCTCAGTTTCACACGAAACATGTATGACACAATCCCAAATAAATTTACTATGTAATAAAAAATATAAAGAAATTTTAGAAATAAAAATAATTTTTTTGAGTTTTTTTGTTTTTTATATTTTATAAATTATTTTAGAACTCTTTGATTTTTAGTGATTTTCTTTTTCTATTTTTAGGGATTTTTCTTCTAGAAGCACTAAATACTAAAATACACAAAATTTTTTGGATCTTTTCAAAAAGGTTTTCTATTTTTTGGTTTTTTACTACAAACGAGGACTTTTTATTATTCTTGATTCTTAACAAATAGGGAAATACCTAAAATGCAAATAAAAAATATAGCTTGAATGTGGATGCTACGAGACACTTAACCCTAATTTTTCATAAATTCATGAGCACAGATGATATTTTTAATAAAAAAATACAAGCACAAAAATAATTGAACTAGTAGGGGTATATTCATAATTAAATTATAAGCCAGATGCTATGATGCAATTAACCCCAAATATTACAACTAATATTTGAACTTTAAAGACTAAATAGTAATACAAAAATCATAGGGGCTTCCATGCAAAATGGCCATCTCAAGTGGGACCGCACGTGAGCCCGATCCAACGGATGTAGACCCTCCTGGAAGAACAGGGAAGAACACAGTCATGGGCGAACTTCGATCGATGATGTTGGGCGACTTCGACCACCTGGAGCTGTCTCAAGGGGCACAAAACGTTCCTGGAGGTGTCCTCTAGTTGCTGGAGGGTTCAAAAAGTTCCGCAGACCGCCGAAGCGGTCTCTGGAGGTCGATGGAGGTCATGCGACCTGGACTGCTTTCTGGGCTCCAAAATCGCCTTCATCTGGAGTGGATTCTTCAAGACCTGCACATGAAGAACGGAGGGTCAAGGGCAAACTGCCTTGACCCGTTAACGGGTGGAACGGTGGTGAAATGGGAGGAGTCGGAGGTGCTCCAGCGAGTGATGGAGGTGGAACACCTAATTCCTGATCCAGTAAGGATCAAAAGGGTTGGAGGCATGTGGGGCGAAGAATAAGCGCAGGGAAAGGGAATGAAGGCGGTAGCAGAGGCGGAGGTCGGTCGTAGTGGTTGGAAACGAGCGGCGGAGCCAGAGCTCCGGCGAGATCGAATTTCTGATTTTACGAAAAACAAAACAAAATCAAATGAAATAAAAGATGATCCTACTCCATTGCTATGCTATGAATAAAAAGAACATGGAAATAGGAGCTAACCGGACCTGGACCAACATGGAGCAGAGCTTCAAGCGGAGAAGGTGGTTGAGCTGGACCATCTTCGATTTGACGCCACAAGAGCTCGTTAAAGCCTCCTATGAGTGCCTACTGTCACCGGGAATCACTAGATGCACGAGGTTTAGGGTTTTGGTGACGGAAGAAGGATCCAGGGGTGAAGGAAGATCAGAGGAGATGTTTTATACATGTGAGGTTCATCGAGGAACGTCGCTCGATCAAGTGTGATGGCTATTTCTTTATTGCCTCCCTCCATTACACCATTGATAATTCGCTTCAGATCGGTCCCCGAGAAAATCTCAAACAAGTTAGGCACTGGCATTCTCACAGGCCATTGTCAGAGGAGATATTCCTTTGAGAAATCTGTCTTTACCCATCACCACCCTTATCAAAAGGCCTCGACACTATATATATGGGTCTTGACCTTTTTGAAAGTATGAAAAAATAAAAATCCGGAATCTTTTCTTTGCGATGATAATGCCAATATCAAGTCGGCTCATTTGTCTTTCTTTATATTGTTATAGGCCTCTTGAGTCTTCTTTTCCCCTATCTATTGTTGTTTATTTGTGTAGTTTTTTTACGTAAGTCGAATGTACTATTTATTTATTGTTTTATTATTGATAGGAATTCTCTTGAATCAAGCTAGTTCTTCATAGTGGTGAGATCATACTTCTCTTTCCTTCTCACTTCTCAATGACATATAGGCCCATAGTCTAGTTAAGCGAGAAAGCGTGGCTCGACGCTTGCAGAGAGGGAAGAGAGAAAGCTTGGCTTGACTGGATAAAAAGGAGCAGGTCAAGTCGTTTCAAAGGTCTTGACGCGCATCAACCAAGGAATCATCCCTGTGTGGAAGTCCGAAGGTCAAGGATCAAAAGTCAAAAAGAAATCGAGCAGAAAAAAATCAAGGAAGATGGGGTCAAACACCAGTCTGACAAACCTAGGGCGTGGATTAGAGAGTCGACCCGAGTAAATTGGGGACGGGCCCTGATTGGGCCACGTCACCCACGTAAAGACAAAACAGATTCGAAATTCAAGAATAATTCAAAATAAAATATTAAATGATTTTGTTAGTTTTTAGTTAGAACATGGAAAATATTTATTAATTTATGTAGAGTTTTATTGTGATTTTTATTTTTTACCACTTATTTTATTACAATATACTTTTTAGAGGTCCTTTTGTAGTTATTTTACCTATATTATGGGCGTTTTTATTTTTATTTTGTATTTTATAATTTACTATTTTATACAGTTTATTTGTATATTTATCACTTATTAAATACAAATAAATATATTTTTATTATATTTTTTGATGTATTTTATACACTTAAATAAACGGGGGTATATATCATATAGGTATAAGTATAGTATATTCGTCTATGTATTTTGTATACTATTTTAATTTTATTATTTTATTTGTGATTTTATTCTATTCTAAATATGTAAATAAGTTATAAACAATAGTTGTAAAGTTATAAAAATATAAAATTAGAAAAAAGTATAAAGAATAAATAAAATAAATATTATATTCAGGTATATAAAGTACAATAGGGTCCCAAAACTTAACTTTTAATTTTAACTCTAAATTAAATGAAACCATCTTCATTAAATAGTTTACTAAAAGTTATAGAGAATTAAAGTGATTTTTATATATTTTGAGTTCACATGGAGAAGATATGTGTCTGGGAAGTTTGAGTTTTGGAATTTTATTCTAAGTATAAAATGTACACCGTGTTTTATTTTTGTATGAGATCAAGTTATCTTTTCCTATGTATTTTTGTCTACAGCTTTCATGTACAAAGTTTCTTTATTTGAGATATAAATGATAGAAAATAAAATGGATCCCAAAAATAGATTATTGGAGAATAAAAATTGGGGTTTTTATTGTATTTTTGACCCTTATCCCCCTACTTTATTCCTAGTTGATCCAGTCATCATGATGCACATGTCTCGGGGTTTAGAGTTATAAAATACCTTTGCCATTTTATTTTATTTTCTTTTATCTTATTTATTCTTTATTTTAGTTAATTTTTATGCAATAGTTATACAATAAAATAATGAATGTTAATTTGTATCAAATAAAGATATTTACATGCATTTATCTTGGGTTTAAAGGTCAAAATAAAAGAACAAAGACGATGAAATGGAGATTCATCAATGGGCAGAGTGGAGGAGGTGCTGGAGGGGGAGGAAGAGGGTTTGGAGGGCAAAGGAGGCGGTGCTCGGAGGAGGAAGGGTCGGAAGGGAGGATGGGGGAGGAAGAGTGGAAGGAAGAAGAAGAGGAGAATAAAGACAATTCTACCCTCATTTTTTATCTAATTATCCTTGTGTCCCTTTGGATGAGGATGTATGGCAACTAACTCGGTGGGCACTAGGGATGGGCATCGAATCGGGTTTGAGTTGGCCCACTCCAAGCCATTTAAGTATATGGGCTAATGGGTCGGGTACATGCCTATTTTGTTTTCAGATTTCAGGCCCAGGCTCAAACCGAACCCAAACAAAATGGTTGGATTCGGATTGGGTTAGTCCAATTTAACACCCATGTATACCAATATCATGTGTCCCGTTCTTCTTGCATTCGTCTAGTTGTCTCTTATGCATGTGTGCATGTTCAAGACTTTAAGTACGCTAATTAATTCATACATTAGTTGTATGTTGGAAATAGAAATGTGATAAAAAAATATATGATCCAATAAAGGTTGGTTACTTACAGTTGTACATGCTATAACACTTGAGGACATATATTCCATTCTTGCATATTAATGTAATAATCTTGCATATTAATGTAATAATGTCCTCAATCCCCGCTAGTGGGTATGATTATTAATGTGCATAAGCAAATATTCTATACCCGAAATAATGATATGACAGTTAGAACATGGTATTTGGAATGAACACGAATATACTAGATATAATTATACCGTACAGGTCGGACTATCGGGCTTACGGGTTTGGACATTCTCAGCCCCGAACCCGACCCGATAATCAATACGAGCTCATTTTGAGGCCCATGACCCACCCACTAAATTTCGGGTTTAGGTTTGGGTCGGGTCGGGCCGACTCAGCCTAATGCCCGACCCTAATGGACACAAGTGATGTGGAAGAAGTCAGGGACTCGGTGACAGATAGGGGGGTGGGGGGGGCTTAGCCCCCGGCTCCCATCCAATATATATATATATATATATATATATATGTATGTATATATGATTTTTATCCAGAGGGCTCTGTGCCTATTTGAATGGAATGAGCCCATCCTCACAGCCGTTGGATTACCAATATCAATCCCTAAATTTTAGGATCACGTCACAAGTCACAATATTTTGTGTCTATTTAAAAATGGTATTTTCAGACTTTCTAAAATTAGCATCCGTTGATCTTTTCGTATTGTGTTTGATATGATCATTTCGAACATATTCTTGTTGATCTCGCGCGACGACCAAGCTTCTGAAATTGCAGGAGCTTCGTTCTTCGAAGGTATTTTTGTAGAGCTTTTTTTAATCAATCGTTCGTTGCAAAATTTATGTTTCCTCTTATTTTTGCTCGTGAGTTGTCATTGTTGGTTCATATTATGATCTCAGTTTAATTGTTTGTTTTTTATATTTTCGATTTCAGTTTCAAACGCGATGCTCGATTGTCATTGGATTTGGATCATGAAATCTCAGAAGCAATGACGAATGATGATTCTTGGTTGGATTTCGATCGTGAGAACATCATATGAGAAGGAATGCTGATGAATGACTATCAATTATATTTGGATCATGAAAGCAATATGATTGCTTAGAAGTTTACATCCAGAGAACACGAAATTCTGTTGTTCCATCTTTTGAAAATGATATCATTAGATATAATCAGACATTCTTTGTTTTAATATCAGTAAATTTTATATTAATATCATTAACATGATGTGTATAACAAGTAACTTGTTAAATTACGTAAGTAACTTATAGATCATCGTCCTATTTGTAAGAACGATAAGTAACTTCTTATATATTGTGCGTAACATATTCAAATGGAATCGGCAACATATATACAATAGTCAAGTAAATAGTTGTTGCGAGATTGGTAATATCCAAACAATGGTTAGTAATTTACATTCATTTTATTATATGGTACATATTTCAGTAATATGAATACACTGGTCAAGTAAGTGCTTGTTGTGAAGTCAGTAAAACCATAACAAATGGTCAGTAATTTCCATATGTGTTATTAATTTGAATAGAATTTAGTAATTTAGAGAATAGTACTCAAGTAATATATATACAGTCTCAAGTAAATTTTTGTTTTTTGTTCAGTAATGTATATATCTATATCTTAGAGCACATATTTATATGGTACATATTTCATTAATATGAATACAATGGTCAAGTAAGTGCTTGTTGTGAAGTCAGTAAAACCATAACAAATGGTCAGTAAATGCCATATGTATTATTAATTTGAATATAATTTAGTAATTTAGAGACAGTACTCAAGTAATATATATACAGTCTCAAGTAATTTTTGTTATGTGTTCAATAATGTATATACTATTCTCAAGTAATGGCTATTATGAGATCAGTAATAATAAAATAATATCTTCAGTAACAATCAGAATGGGTTCAGTATATGGACATTGTAATCAGTAAATAGTGTATGGACACTAGTAATTACATAACCAGTAATTGATGTATGGATACCAGTAACTATAACTTCAGTAACAATTACAATGAGTTCAGTAACATTCATAATGCGTTCAGTAACATTCAGTATGGACATTTGTAATTAGCCAAGTAACATTCATATGCATTGGGAGTTCAGTAACAATTACAATGAGTTCAGTAACATTCAGCATGGACATTTGTAATTAGTAATTGTTATATGAATGTTATAACTTCAGTAACATTCATAACGCGTTCAGTAATATGCATATTTGTAATCGGTAATTATTGTATGGACATTAGTAACTGACGTAATCAATAATTATAATCAGTAATTTATCTTTTCTAATCTATACGTGGAATGATCATTCCATAAATAGACTGTATGCTTGCAATAATTAAAATGTATATTTTTTATCTTACTAAAATCGACCACATATTTTTATGGAAATGATTTAACTCGAATTCCTATTATGTTAATAATGCAAAGTACATTGCTATTACCAAAACCGTCCCCTTCCAAATAGAACCAACACATACATATGGCGAGCCCACGTTTGGTGCTCAAAAAACCCCAAATGGGCACTGTGCTCTCTGGATAAGCCCTATATATATATATATATATATTAGAGGCCGGGGAGGCTGTTCTGTGTAACAGCCAAGTTGGCTATTACACGGAGCAGTTTCCCCTATTTTTTATTTTTTAAAATTTTTTCAGTATATTCATCTATATATCCCTCCTACATGTCATTCAAATTTCGTGAGAAACAGAGACTCCTAAGCCCCCCATCTAGAACAGGTCGATTACAACGAAATTTAGACCGTTAAAATTACTTGTTATAGATGGAGGGCTTATGAGTCTCTGTTTCTCACGAAATTTGAATGACATGTAGGAGGGATATATAGATGAATATACATGAAGAAAAATTTGAAAAAAAATTGGAGGAAACTGCTCCCTGTAACAACCAACTTGGCTGTTGCACAGAACATCTTATCTTTTCTCTATATATTATACACATAGTACTATATATAATTTAAATACATTATTTAATATCTAAGATTTGCATGTTATGTATAATAGCCCCCATATCTCAACAAAAAAAATCAATATATATGTGTTCTAATTATAATAATTAACTATTAACATCGTATGATGTGATGTTGATACATCCGTATATATACACCATCGCATCCGTTTATAAATCATCAGGGATATATATCCTTTATTTTAGCACATATGGTATAGATAACGATTTTTTATTTTCTTTGCATATATGGATATATATTTGGATACCTCTTTCAATTTTAAGGATTTTAAAACAGATGGTATCCATATATGGTATGCATATATGGATATATGGATATATATACATATTGGTATCTGTATGTTTGCAACCCTATTTGCATCTGCATCTATTTAAAAATAGATATGTATATACACATATACATGTGAAAATATGTATAACAAATATGACAAGAGATTGGTACACATATAGATATTTGTTTGCATCCCTATATGTAAAAAATAATGTATAGTGTTACTTGATTAAATCTAATGGTATTACTAAAGGGTTAAATGGGGATGCCCCCTTGGGGGAGCTAACTTGCCCCCATCTCCCCCCATTTTTCACATTATTTTTATTTTTATTTTTAAATTCTTGCATTTTCATCACTATATCCTTGCAAATTAGAAGTACCCTCCCTTTTTGGAGTTCTTTCTTCTCGTGCTCGGCACCTTTGGGAATATTATGCCATTCAAGTTTCGTGTTAAACAGAGACTCCTACGACCTCCTTCTAGACAATCATTTTTTAACGGTCGTAGAATTGTTGAAATTGATCTCATTTGGATAAATGTTGTAGAAGTCTCTGTTTCACACGAAACATGAATGACATATAGGTAGGGATGCAAACAGTTACGTATATATCCTTATCCGATCCGCTACCATATCTGTTTTATAAAGATTTTAACATCCGTATCCATTTTAAAGTAGATATGGTATGAATATCATTTTGATATCCGCAAACATCCATATCCATATATCCGTTTTCGTATATAAATATAGTCATAGATTTATTTTTAACCGTATATAACATAATTATATACATTCTTTTACTATATTTGTATAATTTTTATGATACAATCACATTTAGTAAATTTATATTATGTATTTTTCATCCAATTCGTATATATTTAAGTCGACTCTATAGAGTATTTCTAACATTACTCGTATACGATCAATATCCATTTTACATATGTATCCATTTTTAAGGATATGGTGAGATAATTTTAATATCCGTCAATAACCATATCTACATCCGTATTCGTATTCAAAAAACGGATAAAGATATGGTAATACTTATATCCATATCCATATATGTCATTTGCATATGAATATATTGATGAAAATTCACAAAAGAATTTTTCAAAAAAATAAAAATAGGAAAAATGGGAAGGGGGAAGCCAAGTTAGCTCCCCCTAGAGGGCAACCCCATTTATCCCATTACTAAAATCACACTAATAAATGTGTATTTCAGTGATATGAAGAGTTTTGTAGGGATCTTTTTGTCAATACGATGTTTGTAGAGATAATTTACGTCCGACTATAAGTTTATATGAGCACTTTTATAAAAATCCTTTCGCAATATTAATTCCAATCAATCACAGAATTATTGGAAGCTCGCCTTATAGATTGAATTCGTTTCCACACATCCGACCTTATAAATTGAAACTCTTGTTAATGTTTTATATATCCTCTAAATTTCTTTCAAATCTGATGTCGTTTCCTAATTTATCTTAGTGGTTAAAAGTTCAATCAATATTTAGCAACTTAAATCCCATTTAAAAGAGAATCAGACTGTTTGATATTGATATAAAATAGCAAATGACCTTGAATTTGAGCGAAATTTGAAGGATGTTTATAACATTATTCGAAGATTCTATCTATAAGTTTGGATTTTAAGAAACAAATTTGAAATAAATAGTCACAACACCTCTTTTGTAACTCACGTTACAACAGATGAACACCTCCCCAAATATTAACAACTAAAATGATAAGATAAATTATATAAATAATATCTAAATAATTCAACCCCAAAGAAGAATTTTCTAGCTACAGGGAATGAACTGGTATTCCAAAAAAAAGAGTATAATTGATATTGCAATATCCATGAGGGGAATGATCGATAAAAATCTTGCTATATTTAATTTTTTGTGTGAGGGTAGTTTCCTTGAGTTAAATGCCATATATACTTGTTTGTGTCTGGGTTTAAGCCTTACATAATGTCTTAGCATAATGACTCATGTACCCATTAGTTATGTTTCCATCGGCCGTCAACACTACCACACAATTTCACGTTTTGGGCTTGTAGTCAGTATAAAATTACAACTACAATGCCACTGCATTTTGTTCCGTATGTGTTGTGGCAAAACACAGTTTTCTTGTAATGTTATTTCATGAATATATAAAAGTCCTTGATTTCATTAATGCATATCTGACACCAATGGCTATGCTCAACACTTTGATTTATTTCATGCATACTCGGCTCGAGTGGTTTTTCCAACAAAGTTAAAATAACGTTAATAAAAAAAGATTCATTTAAGTTGAAATCATGATATTAAAAATAAGGGATTTTTACTCGCCAGACTCTATAATCTTTTCCAATTACCTATACGATCTTTGAAACATCCTAATTCCTCCCCCGACCCCGTAAACTTGCTCCGTCTTACCCAACAAATCATGCCGTCAATTTTAACTATATTTGAGTCAAACACTTGGGTTAGTCTTGAGTTAATCTAACCAATTTAACATCAAACGGTTAGAATTAGTCAAAAAAATAAAAAAAGAATAGGAAAAAATCCAGCAAATTAGAGGCAGACAGGAGCTCGAAACCCAGGACGACTCGGGCTTCTCCCCTTTCCAGGCACATGCCTGGATCCCTCGCTGCTCCTGTAATCGGGCTGTTGATTCCGGAGCCCTCCGGCGATTGATCAGGCTGTCAACATGGAGGTGAAACACCTGGAGAGCGGTGCGACGATCCGAGCTATTGTAGAAATCGGAGATGGTTGCGGCGGAGGCCCACGCGCAAGGGTGCCCTCGCTTGGAGAGCAGCGACGGCTTGTGGCAGATATGCCGCTGGAGAGCGCGACATCGATGGGTGTTGGATTCTGGTTCATTTGTGGGAACTTTATCCTCTTTTTTTATAGCAGGGGATTGATGATGTCGGAGCTCTCTTTGAAGGTGATGCTCTAACTCGAGCTGCCTCGCCCCGATGAAGATGCACGAATAGGATCTTATGCGATCTTGGAGACGGGCATGTGCTCAATGTGCTGAGCGGGGCACTCATCGACGGCAGGGGGGATCCATCGGGGGGGGGGGGGGGGGCGCAGGGGAGGTGGGGGGGGGGGACTCCGTCGGCAGGTGGGGAAGAGCAGGGAGCCGTGGAGCAGCATGGCCGGGGGGGGGGGGGGGTTGCAGGGAGCAGCATCGTCGAGGGCCGGGGTGGGGGACTCCATCGTTAGTAGGGGATTATGGAGTGGCACTCAACGTAAATTTAATAAACAAAATGGGTATAATGTAAAAGAGCATAACGGAATCTGGTTAATTTTAACGGGTAAATGAACGGGGGTTAACCACGGGGTCTGTAGGATAATTGAAAAAGATTATAGGGTCTGCCGGGTAAAAATCCCTAGAAATAATAGTATTTAGAAGGGAAATGTTGTCGGAGAGTGGGGTGGTGGGTAATGGAAGATGACGCGTATGGTAGAGGAAATATAGAGAGCATGATGGAAATAAATACGAAGAGTAAGGAGCGTAGGCTCATTGCGCCAAATGTCAAAAAATTAAATATTTAAAAAGCTGAAGTTAATGCATCAAGTGAACAAAAGGATATTTTTGGTGACAATGTTCATTTACAACAACAACAACCATGTCCTATCAAATTACAAAATTTTAAGATACAAAATAAATCTTTCATTTTTTGAGCATCTATGTCATATTTACACAAGCACAAACTGATACGAATAAAGTTTGTAAAAGGGAATCTAGCAGTGGCGGACCTAGGATTACAGTATTAGGGAGGCACAATAACGAACAATAGTAACAATAAGTAAGATTACGGTATAAAAAATTAGTATAAGCATCCATATGCATATATGTGTGTGTACGCGCGCGCGTGCGTGTGAGTAAGAGTTGTTTTACTTATAAAACAATTTTAAAAAATACACACATGTGTTTAAAGTTGACCACGTCTAGTTCTTATAGCTTGAAAATAATTTATAATATTATCACCAACAATAGAATTGAATATCTCATTTTCAATGTATGCGAGTAAAGCATCATTAACCATTCATCTCACATTCGAATATCACTCTTTCAATGTATCTACCAGGGAGTAGGATGCAAACAGATACATATATATCTGTATCAGATCCATCACTGTGTCCGATTTACATAGACTCCGACATCCGTATCCATATCCGTTTCGAAGTGGATATGGATATCGTTTTGATATCTGCAAACATCCGTATTAGTATCCTTTTATCCATTTTCATATATAAATTTAGTTGTAGAATTATCTTTAACCATATATAACATAATTTTTTCACCTTCTTTCACGATATTTGGTATATTTTTATGATATAAAAAAATTATTACATTATTATCATATATTTTTAGTCAATTCATGTATATTTAAGTCAATCTATAGAGTATTTATAACATTACTCATATGCAGTCAATATCTGTTTTATATCCGTATCCATTTTTAAGTATACGGTAATATAGTTTTAATATTCGTCAATATTCATATTTGCATCCACATTCTTGTTTAAAAACAGATAGGAATTCGGCAATACCTATATCGGTATATGTATCCATCTATTTGCATCCCAAATAGGGACATACGACACACCTATGTATATATACGTGATGCCGCTATGCAAGATGGTCGGGGATACTGCTGAGCTAGGAGTCGGCACTGTGGGGAGGGAGGCGCATCAACTTGGGTTGTATGTCCAGAGGGAATGCGAGATAGGAGGGAACATTACTTGAGGGATGGAGGGTGGGAACAAACTACCGTTGTGCAAGGGAGTCGAGGCCCGAGTATGTTGTCGGGCAAGGAGCCGACACCATGAGGAGGGGAGGCGCAATGGCTTGGGTTAGTTGTTAGAGGGAATGCGAGAAAAGAGAGGTGACAAGAGATGGAGGACACGAACTCGACAACTTTAATGGGGACGGGGGGGCACAATGGCTGGATCTTGATTTTAAAGAATGAAAGATAATGTGAATACAATAAGTTACCAAACTTTAGGGGGGGCATGTGCCCCCATTACTTATACTTGGGTCTGCCCCTGGAATCTAGGTATGGATTCAGTTACGGTTCTTTCCTCCTTGTCCGACCTGCTTTGGCAGAAGCAGAGGAGCGTTTGCTCACTGCATTAGGGATTCTGCAAGCACAGAATAGAGAGATACATCATGAGCGTGGTGGCGAGGCAAGTCCACTCCATTCCATCTAGGGATGCAAACGGTTACGGATATATCCGTATCCGAACCGTCATCCTATCCGTTTTATATCTATTTTGACATCCGTAATCATATCAGTTTTAAATGGATACGGATATGGATATCATTTTGATATCCGCAAACATCCGTATATCCGTTTTCATATATAAATATAATCATAGAATTGGTTGTAACCCTATATAACATAATTATATACCTTCTTTTACCATAGTTGTATAATTTTTATGATACAAATACATTTAGAAAATTTATATTACGTGTGTTCCATCCAATTTGTACATATTTAAGTCAATTATATAGAGTATTTATAACATTACTCGTATGCGATCAATATCCGTTTTACATCCGTATCCGTTTTTTAAGGATATGGTAATGTAGTTTTAATATCCGTCAATATCCGTATCCGCATCCATATTTGTATTCAAAAACAGATAAGGATACAATAATACCTATATATGTATCCATATCCGTCCGTTTGCATCCCGAATTCCATCTCTTGTTCTCTCTACCAATCTTCTACTCCCTATGCATATAAATGAGATTTTTATGGCGTTCTACTAATCATCATATCGATTTTTTTTCTTTGAGTGATTAATATTGCTATTGTTTTTTTTACTTGATCAAGATATCCATGTCAATATCACTGTCGGTTTTTCCTCTTTTTGTTCTTCGATGGAATTGCTATTCTTTGTTTTTGTCTTTCTCGACCTTTGCAGTTAACGACAATACTCCTTTTCTCAATATGGTTAACCGTTGATATATCATTTATTTTAATTATATATACAATATGTTATTTCGATCATGGTATTTAGCCAACTTTCAAAATATCTGAGTCAAATAGATACCTTTTCCAACCCTAATTTCGTCCGGAGTTCAATGTTCGGGTCTCGGATTGGTCACCGGGTGGAAAAACCCACCGGTAAATCCGGATACCCGGTTTGGAAAAATCCGCCGCGTAACCGCCTCCCCCGTCCCCGACTCTTCTGATTTTCACGACTAGGGCTTCCACGACTCCTCCCGCCTTCTCCTTGGTTGCCATACTCAAGCTTTTGCCGCAGACCCTCCGCCTCACGCACCCCGACTCGCGGCTGGGGCTCCCACAACAGGATCGAGTTCGTCATTGTCAGGTGCGAGGACGAGGGAATCACCGCACCTATCCTCCGATTTTGATGTTTTTTTTCCTTTTTCGATTTGGGGTTGGGAGCAGTAGAATGGATTTGGTGGTTACCGGCTTTTGGATTTTTAGAGTTACGCGAGAATCTCACAATTCGGTAAGGCTTTGCATCATTGCAAAAACTACTCTGTATAGAGCATGACGGGTATTGAACAGTAAGTCTGTACTATATTATCTGCTATCTGTTGAGTTAAATTTGTTATATGTGCTCTGATTCAAAACGTGTTCCCAGTAGCTAAAATAATCGAGATTTTGTGAGTATCATTTAAAAGCTTATACAAATGTGGGAAGGAGACAAATGTACATGTAAATCAGAGCAGTTAGAAGGCAATGGATTATTATTTTTACTATTTTGATGCAATAACCACCTTATATGAAGAATACGGCCGAGGTGTCTGGATGATAGCATTATTGGAAGTAAGAGATTACAATCCACTTTGATGATATCCGGAAGTTACAGGACCTGCCTATAAAAATATAGTCTGGTCTGTTGAGCAGTAGGA